>OU342743.1:516367055-516592141 GCA_910589775.1 Avena eriantha | reverse complement strand
ATGTGTGGTTCATGAGAAGAATACACATGCAATGACTCTAGCCGTGGTTCATGAAAAGAACACACATGCAATGACACTGGGGGATCCTTATGTGGTTTGTTTAGAAGAACAGAATGCAATGACACTGGTGGATCCTTATGTGGTTTGTGAGAAGAACAGACATGCAATTACATTGGCTATGGTTTATGAGAAGAACACACATGCAATGACACTGGTGGATCCATGTGTGGTTTGTGAAAAGAATAGACATGCAATCACACTAGGTGGATCCATGTGTGGTTAGTTTAGAAGAACACACATGCAATGACTCTGGCTGTAGTTCATGAAAATAACACACATGCAATGACACTGGTGGATCCATGTCTAGATTGTGAAAAGAACAGACATGCAATCACACTAGGTGGATCCATGTGTGGTTTGTTTAGAAGAACACACATGCAATGACTATAGTTGTGGTTCATGAAAAGAACACACATGCAATGACACTGGTGGATCGATGTGTGGTTCATGAAAAGAATAGACATGCAATGACACTGGTGGATCCTTATGTTCTTTGTTTAGAGGAACAGACATGCAATGACACTGGGTGTCGTTCATGAAAAGAACAGACATGCAATGACACTGGTGGATCCATGTGTGCTTTGTGAAAAGAACATACATGCAATCACACTAGGTGGATCCATGTATGGTTAGTTTAGAAGAACACACATGCAATGACTCTGGATGTGGTTCATGAAAAGAACACACATGCAATGACACTTGTGGATCCATGTGTGGTTTGTGAAAAGAACAGACATTAAATCACACTAGGTTGATCCATGTGTGGTTTGTTTAGAAGAACACACATGCAATGACTCTAGCTGTGGTTCAAGAAAATAACACACATGCAATGACACTGGTGGATCCATGTGTGGTTCGTTAAAATAACAGACATCCAATGACACTGGTGGATCCTTATGTGGTTTGTTTAGAGGAACAGACATGCAATGACACTGGGTGTGGTTCATGAAAAGAACATACATGCAATGACACTAGTGGATCCATGTGTGGTTCATGAGAAGAACACACATGCAATGACTCTAGCTGGATGCTTATGTGGTTTGTTTAGAGGAACAGACATGCAATGACACTGGGTGTGGTTCATATAAAGAATAGACATACAATGACACTAGTGGATACATGTGTGGTTCATGAGAAGAACACACATGCAATGACACTAGCTGTGGTTCATGAGAAGAACACACATTCAATGACACTAGGGGATCCTTATGTGGTCCGTTTAGAAGAACAGACATGCAATGACACTGGTAGATCCTTATGTGGTTTTTGAGAAGAACAGACATGCAATGACACTGGTTGTGGTTCATGAAAAGAACAGACAAGCAATGACACTGGTTGTGGTTCATGAAAAGAACACACATGCAATGACACTGGTGGATCCATCTGTGGTTCATGAGAAGAACAGACATGCAATGACACTGGGTGTGGTTCATGAAAAGAACACACATGCAATGACACTGGTGGATCCATGTGTGGTTTGTGAAAAGAATAGACATGCAATGCCACTGGCTGTGGTTCATGAAAAGAACACACATGCAATGCCACTAGTGGATCCACGTGTGGTTCGTTAAAATAACACACATCCAATGACACTGGTGGATCCTTATGTGGTTTGTTTAGAGGAACAGACATGCAATGACACTGGGTGTGGTTCATGAAAAGAACATACATGCAATGACACTAGTGGATCCATGTGTGGTTCATGAGAAGAACACACATGCAATGACTCTAGCTGGATGCTTATGTGGTTTGTTTAGAGGAACAGACATGCAATGACACTGGGTGTGGTTCATATAAAGAATAGACATACAATGACACTAGTGGATACATGTGTGGTTCATGAGAAGAACACACATGCAATGACACTAGCTGTGGTTCATGAGAAGAACACACATGCAATGACACTAGGGGATCCTTATGTGGTCCGTTTAGAAGAACAGACATGCAATGACACTGGTGGATCCATATGTGGTTTTGGAGAAGAACAGACATGCAATGACACTGGTTGTGGTTCATGAAAAGAACAGACAAGCAATGACACTGGTTGTGGTTCATGAAAAGAACACACATGCAATGACACTGGTGGATCCATCTGTGGTTCATGAGAAGAACAGACATGCGATGACACTGGGTGTGGTTCATGAAAAGAACACACATGCAATGACACTGGTGGATCCATGTGTGGTTTGTGAAAAGAATAGACATGCAATGACACTGGTGGATCCACGTGTGGTTCGTTAAAATAACAAACATCCAATGACACTGGTGGATCCTTATGTGGTTTGTTTAGAGGAACAGACATGCAATGACACTGGGTGTGGTTCATGAAAAGAACATACATGCAATGACACTAGTGGATCCATGTGTGGTTCATGAGAAGAACACACATGCAATGACTCTAGCTGGATGCTTATGTGGTTTGTTTAGAGGAACAGACATGCAATGACACTAGGTGTGGTTCATATAAAGAATAGACATACAATGACACTAGTGGATACATGTGTGGTTCATGAGAAGAACACACATGCAATGACACTAGCTGTGGTTCATGAGAAGAACACACATGCAATGACACTAGGGGATCCTTATGTGGTCCGTTTAGAAGAACAGACATGCAATGACACTGGTGGATCCATATGTGGTTTTTGAGAAGAACAGACATGCAATGACACTGGTTGTGGTTCATGAAAAGAACAGACAAGCAATGACACTGGTTGTGGTTCATGAAAAGAACACACATGCAATGACACTGGTGGATCCATCTGTGGTTCATGAGAAGAACAGACATGCAATGACACTGGGTGTGGTTCATGAAAAGAACACACATGCAATGACACTGGTGGATCCATGTGTGGTTTGTGAAAAGAATAGACATGCAATGACACTGGTGGATCCATGTGTGGTTCGTTAAAATAACAGACATCCAATGACACTGGTGGATCCTTATGTGGTTTGTTTAGAGGAACAGACATGCAATGACACTGGGTGTGGTTCATGAAAAGAACATACATGCAATGACACTAGTGGATCCATGTGTGGTCCATGAGAAGAATACACATGCAATGACTCTAGCTGGATGCTTATGTGGTTTGTTTAGAGGAACAGACATGCAATGACACTGGGTGTGGTTCATATAAAGAATAGACATACAATGACACTAGTGGATACATGTGTGGTTCATGAGAAGAACACACATGCAATGACACTGGCTGTGGTTCATGAGAAGAACACACATGCAATGACACTAGGGGATCCTTATGTGGTCCGTTTAGAAGAACAGACATGCAATGACACTGGTGGATCCTTATGTGGTTTTTGAGAAGAATAGACATGAAATGACACTGGTTGTGGTTCATGAAAAGAACAGACAAGCAATGACACTGGTTGTGGTTCATGCAAAGAACACACATGCAATGACACTGGTGGATCCATCTGTGGTTCATGAGAAGAACAGACATTTAATGACACTGGGTGTGGTTCATGAAAAGAACACACATGCAATGACACTGGTGGATCCATGTGTGGTTTGTGAAAAGAATAGATATGCAATGACACTGGTGGATCCATGTGTGGTTTGTGAAAAGAACAGACATGCAATCACACTAGGTTGATCCATGTGTGGTTTGTTTAGAAGAACACATACACATCCAATGACTCTAGCTGTGATTCATGAAAAGAACACACATGCAATGACACTGGTGGATCCATGTGTGGTTCATGAAAAGAACAGACATGCAATGACACTGGTGGATCCATGTGTGGTTCATGAGAAGAACACACACGTAATGACTCTAGCTGTGGTTCATGAAAAGAACACACATGCAATGACACTGGTGGATCCATGTGTGGTTCATGAGAAGAACAAACATGCAATGACACTGGTGGATCCTTATGTGGTTTGTTTAGAGGAACAGACATGCAATGACACTAGGTGTGGTTCATGAAAAGAACAGACATACAATGACACTGGTGGATCCATGTGTGGTTCATGATAAGAACACACATGCAATGACACTGGATGTGGTTCATGGGAAGAACACACATGCAATGACACTAGGGGATCCTTATGTGGTCTATTTAGAAGAACAGACATGCAATGACACTTTTGGATCCTTATGTGGTTTGTGAGAAGAACAGACATGCAATGGCACTAGCTGTGGTTCATGAAAAGAACAGACATGCAATGACACTGGTAGATCCATGTGTGGTTCATGAGAACAACAGACATGCAATGTCACTAGTGGATCCTTATGTGGTTTGTTTAGAGGAACAGACATGCAATGAAACTGGGTGTGGTTCATGAAAAGAACACACATGCAATGACACTGGTGGATCCATGTGTGGTTTGTGAAAAGAACAGACATGCAATGACACTGGTGGATCCATGTGTGGTTTGTGAAAAGAACAGACATGCAATCACACTAGGTGGATCCATGTGTGGTTTGTTTAGAAGAACACACATGCAATGACTCTAGCTGTGGTTCAGGAAAAGAACACACATGCAATGACACTAGTGGATCAATGTGTGATTCATGAAAAGAACAGACATGCAATGACACTGGTGGCTCCTTATGTTGTTTGATTAGAGGAACAGACATGCAATGACACTGTGTGTGGTTCATGAAAAGAACAGACATGCAATGACACCGGTGGATCCATGGGTGGTTCATGAGAAGAACACACATGCAATGACTCTAGCCGTGGTTCATGAAAAGAACACACATGCAATGACATTAGGGGATCCTTATGTGGTTTGTTTAGAAGAACAGACATGCAATGACACTGGTGGATCCTTATGTGGTTTGTGAGAAGAACAAACATGCAATGACACTGGCTGGTTCATGAAAAGAACACACATGCAATGACACTGGTGGATCCATGTGTGGTTCATGAAAAGAACAAACATGCAATGACATTGGTGGAGCCTTATGTGGTTTGTTTAGAGGAACAGACATGCAATGACACTGGGTCATGTTCATGAAAAGAACATACATGCAATGACACTCGTGGATCCATGTGTCGTTCGCGAGAAGAATACACATGCAATGACTCTAGCCTTTGTTCATGAAAAGAACACACATGCAATGACACTGGGGGATCCTTATGTGGTTTGTTTAGAAGAACAGACATGCAATGACACGGGTGGATCCTTATGTGTTTTGTGAGAAGAACAGACATGCAATTACATTGGTTGTGGTTTATGAAAAGAACACACATGCAATGACACTGGTGGATCCTTATATGGTTTGTGAGAAGAACAGACATGCAATAACACTAGCTGTGGTTCATGAAAAGAACAGACATGCAATGACACTAGTGGATCCATGTGTGGTTCATGAGAAGAACAGACATTCAATGACACTGGTGGATCCTTATGTGGTTTGTTTAGAGGAATAGACATGCAATGACACTGGGTGTGATTCATGAAAAGAACACACATGCAATGACACTGGTGGATCCATGTGTGGTTTGTGAAAAGAATAGACATGCAATTTCACTAGGTGGATCCATGTGTGGTTTGTTTAGAAGAACACACATGCAATGACTCTGGCTGTAGTTCATGAAAATAACACACATGCAATGACACTGGTGGATCCATGTCTAGATTGTGAAAAGAACAGAGATGCAATCACACTAGGTGGATCCATGTGTGGTTCATGAGAAGAACACACATGTAATGACTCTAGATGTGGTTCATGAAAAGAACACGCATGCAATGACACTGGTGGATCCATGTGTGGTTCATGAGAAGAACAGCATGCAATGACACTGGTGGATCCTTATGTGGTTTTTTTAGAGGAACAGTCATGCAATGACACTGGGTGTGGTTTATGAAAAGAACAGACATCCAATGACACTGGTGGATCCATGTGTGGTCCATGATAAGAACACACATGCAATGACACTGGCTGTGGTTCATGGGAAGAACACACATGCAATGACACTAGGGGATCCTTATGTGGTCTGTTTAGAAGAACAGACATGCAATGACACTGGTGGATCCTTATGTGGTCTGTGAGAAGAACAGACATGCAATGACACTAGCTGTGGTTCATGAAAAGAACAGACATGCAATGACAATGGTGGATCCATGTTTGGTCCATGAGAAGAACAGACATGCAATGACACTGGTGAATCCTTATGTGGTTTGTTTAGAGGAACAGACATGCAATGACACTGGGTGTGATTCATGATAAGAACACACATGCCATGGCACTGGTGGATCCATGTGTGGTTTGTGAAAAGAACAGACATGCAATCACACTAGGTGGATCCATGTGTGGTTTGTTTAGAAGAACACACATGCAATGACTCTAGTTGTGCTTCATGAAAATAACACACATGCAATGACGCTGGTGGATCCATGTGTGGTTCGTTAAAATAACAGACATCCAATGACACTGGTGGATCCTTATGTGGTTTGTTTAGAGGAATAGACATGCAATGACACTGGGTGTGGTTCATGAAAAGAACATACATGCAATGACACTGGTGGATCCATGTGTGGTTCATGAGAAGAACACACATGCAATGACACTGGTGGATGCTTATGTTGTTTGTTTAGAGGAACAGACATGCAATAACACTGGGTGTGGTTCATGAAAAGAACAGACATACAATGACACTGGTGGATCCATGTGTGGTTCATGATAAGAACACACATGCAATGACACTGGCTTTGGTTCATGAGAAGAACACACATGCAATGACACTAGGGGATCCTTATGTGGTCCGTTTAAAAGAACATACATGCAATGACACTAGTGGATCCTTATGTGGTTTTTGAGAAGAACAGACATGCAATGACACTGGTTGTGGTTCATGAAAAGAACAGACATGCAATGACACTGGTGGATCCATGTGTGGTTCATGAGAAGAACACATGGGCAATGACACTGGCTGTGGTTCATGAGGAGAACACACATGGAATGACACTAGGGGATCCTTATGTGGTCTGTTTAGAAGAACAGCATGTAATGACACTGGTGGATCCTTTGTGGTTTGTGACAAGAACATACATGCAATGACACTGGCTGTGGTTCACGAAAAGAACAGACTTGCAATGACACTGGTGGATCTATGTGTGGTTCATGAGAAGAACAGACATGCAATGTCACTGGTGGATCCAGTGGCTGACCTAGGGATTTATCCAACCCTAGGCACGCCGCAGGCTAGAGTACTTGTTGTTTTGTCATCATTATCCACAAGTATCACGCATATGGATGAATATTGTGCACTTATAAACACTAATGTTTCATATATCCTAGATTAAAAACATGAAATATGATAACAAATGTCTCACTAAATTGTATCCACCCAATGCCACAATCTAGCTGTTGGTAAATGAAAGAGAAAAATTGACAGTGTGCTACTATGTTGTCCTTTGCGCACGCCGCGTGGTAGACGTACCGGACATTGCCTTCGTCGGTCTTATGCTGCCTGCCGCTTCAAGATCTGTCAGAGCTATCGTTTGCGCTTCTACTTGCTGCCGCCGCCCACTAGTGTTATAGCCTGACTAGAGTGGCGTCCAAGCGCTATCTCTACATCCCCGTTCTACAGTATTCCCAATCAAATCCGGAATAGAATCCATCGCCGTTTTGATTTGACCACACCAAAAATAGAATCCACTAACAATGCCAGAGGCTGGAGCTAAGATCAAATCCAGAACCCTCGTCTTCTGTTTCCAGGAACAATCACGCGTGTTGTGGCCCAAGCTACCAAGCAAGAGGTGCAATGGGCCTGTGTCCCCCGTGGCTGTACTACTAAGCATTAGGCCCGTACGGGAGGAAAACGTTCTATTTCGCCCAGTTAAAAACTGTCGTCGTTTTCAGCTCGAGTCTCGCTGTTCCAGCGATGCTAAACATTACAGGAGCTTGCCGGAGTGCAGTTACACGGCGACGTTGAGCCCGGGCACGTGCCCAGGGTGACCGGACGGTAAATCCGCCCCTGATCTCACCTCTGTCCCTCGGTTCTCCCAAAAAGGATCCCATGTCTAGATCCCTACAAACTTGCATATCAATGCCATTGTAGATGTTTAAGGACAGCTAGTGAAAAGCTCACAGTTTGCTTTAGTCAACCTTGTCTGTCCGATTTGATTTGTCAGTTGCAAGTATATGTTCAAACACACCTTCCCTGGTGGGGATTGAAGGTGGAAGTGGTTCCATCACCTGGGCTAGGGTGATTTAGGAAGCTTGCAATCATCAATCACATGTAAGCTGGGAAGGAAAGAAAGAAAGAGAGAAGGAAATCAATCTTTTTTTCACAAAGATGACACATATATACATATATGGATAGACAGAACGGGTGACAATAGCAGCAGATAGCTTCTAGTAGTTGTTAGTAACTGTCTCCTAGGAAAATACCAGCCTGAAAATGGGAGCATCTCCTTTTAACCAACCACCATCTTTCTAAACAACTGATATTTAGATATGTTTTCCTATTTTGCTGTGGAAGGTGCTTTAATTTATCAAGTGTACTATCTCTGATTCATAATAAATATCGCTGATTTACTACTAGGAAAAGGTTTATAGGAAACACTGGATTGGCGGTACAACATAACGGACCAATGCCACTGCTAATTTTGGTGGCACGTCGAAAATCTCAACGCCGTCAATATTCATGTACTGGTGGCGTGGAACAGGCGCACACAATGCCGCAACTGTGTGGGATCCAATAGACTGCCTGGGCCAAAATTATTGGCGGCGTTGCGTCCTAAATGAACGCACCCGCTTGGAGTTTATTAGCGGCTTACTGATTGCCAACGCCCCTGGTTGTGGGCCTTCTAGCGGTGTTGCCATGTGCGTCAACACTCCTGCTATTACCAGGTTAGCTCGGCTTGTGGGTCCGGATTAATGGTAGCATGGAATTATGGTCGCTCGCCGCGAGTATAAACCATACTGGGGGCGTTCGTTCCTAACCGCTCACTGCGACAAACCTGGGTTGTACTACTTCGTCTAGAGCCCACCACTACTGTTTCTTCTCCACTTGGCCCCTTTTGAGCTCCATTTTGTCCCCTTGACCTCCTGCCCCTCTTGGATTTAGCAAGATTATACTAATACCATATGCACCTCTCTCCCACTAGTCACTAACTCATTTATGGTGGAATTAGTTTTTGTAACACCCCAAAATCTCCGTGCCCGGGATGTCACTTCTGGCAGCTTAATAGGATCTCTAGACTGTCCCCACAGACCAACAGTAGTCTTTTTTACGCACTTTATCCCCACTCGTGCGCACCCGGTACACACTTCCCGGTCGGTCACCCATCCTCAAATTGCTCTAGGCCAAGCACGCTTAGCCTCGGAGTTATTTTTAGATGAGCTTCTGAAAAAAAGTTACAACTTGTTGATATGTGTATCTTATCAATTCTATTAATCCATGCGTCAGGGTCTCACATACACCCACCCTTAGAAGCTTGATGCCCTCGTCGATCAACCACAAGTCATGAACATCCCCTCTTGGCACACACCTATGCGTACAGTGTTGACACATGTTTCATGTCGTGTCCACTCTGGACCACATGCGCCATGCTCCAAATGCCATTCTACTGACGCGCACACGCCCATGTAACCGTGAGGATCGGCTCTGATACCACTTGTAACACCCCGTACTCTCTTGCCCGGGCTGTCACTTCTGGTAGCTTAGTAGGATCTCTAGACTGTCCCCACAAATCAATACTAGTCTTTTCTACGCACTTTGTCCTCGCTCGTGCGCACCCGGTACCTACTTTCCGGTTGGTTATCCATCCTCAAATTGCTTTAGGTCAAGCAAGCTTAACCTCCGAGTTATTTTCAGATAAACTTTCGAAAAAAAAGTTGCAACTAGTTGATATGGATATCCTATCAATCATGTTAAGCCATACGTCATGGTCTCACAATTTTCCTTCCCCTCTCCATTATCTCTTTCCCCCACCATACTTGATCTATTAGCTCTTTTCTCCATCGCGCTTGCTCGTTCGACACCTTTCGATCATCCTCATCTAGGTGAGAATTAATTTAGAGTCATGCATGCTACACAAATCCTAATATGTTTACTTGATGAGACGATTTGTGTGTATGTATGTTGCCCATGTGTATATATGTGCAAGTTTTGTGTGTTGCTCGCGAAAATTCACGCTATGTTTAATTTTGCAGGTAATTTATACAAGTGTCAATGTGAAACATTGATTTTTCATTTCGTCAAATTTCTGGCACTCATTTATGTCCCATTTATAGGAGAGGTCATGCTGAAATTTTAATTTTTTTGCTTTTACTAATTTTGTTTTTGTTTTATAGGCTCTTATATCATGGATCGACATACCCGAGTTTCTGAGGGCCGCGAGAACCGATATGTTTAGGAAGGGCCGCCGGGAAGTATTATGTACGTGTCTTGAGTGCAGAAACTTGGTTTGAATCTTCCCATTTACTGGCACTCTTAGATAACACTTGCACCGGAATGGTTTTGTCAACACCTGGATTTTTAATCCCAGATGCTGTTATGCCATACATCGCAATCCCAAGATTACCATTTTTACGAGACATAACAGATTGAATATCATAGTACATCATCCATTACAAACCATAATAAGGTCTTACACAAATAAAGGATCTCCTGATCTAGTCTTAGTACAAACAAGTAGCAGAATAAATAGCGTAGCGGTGGGCTCCATCTTCAGGGTCACAGGCAATGCTGACTATGGGAGATGGTCCTAGTTGTCGTAGCCATCCTGATGTCCTTCTTCTGGATAGTCCTCCTCATAGTCTGGCCACGGGAATAGCTAGGGACAAGGCCATGAGTACTCTTTAAGTACTCGCAAACTATCACTAACAAGTAAGATAGTTCTAGTAGGAATGCTAAACTCTAGGTTTATTTGCAAAGTTAAGTTTGAAACCTAAGCTGAGTTCAGAAACAAAGAAAGATAAAATAAAGTTTTGAATCACCTAAGTGGGAACTTAGTTGTCATAGTCACAACTCTGTTGTGGTCAAGTCATGTCACAATTCATTTCATAAGTCATTTTGAAAACATCTGACAACGGAACAGTATGGCCACTCCAACTATCCATAACCGTGGACGCGGCTATTCGAATAGTTTGACACTCTACAGAGGTACACTTTCACCACAAAATTTGATACATCTGTCAGGGATAACCCTGAATCATCATACTTAGTATGCAGATAATCAAACATAACCTTTCCTTTACACACCCTAGTATAAGCACCTCTCATATGAGCTTGGCCTCCCAGCCATGGCCATTTGCCATCCTGGGCACTGCATAGGTGGACAATATTGAGAGGTAGCCTCAGCTCAAACCTCTCTTGCGAGGGAACTCATACTAATGCATATAAACTTCCGGCTAAAAATTACCCAATTCAGGTATTTTGGTTGTACGGTAAAATTGGAATGGTATCGCATCTGAACCCAACCATCAGTTTTTATAAAAGGGCAAAGGCTCGTGCCTCAACATTTTCATCATCATAAACCAGTTGTGTTTCTCAACACATGCCAAAACATCTCAATAGAATGACTCATCATTCCAATGTTTTCATAAGCATTTTCACCAAGTATTCTCATCTAAAGTGATCAAGTTTTTGGTTTAGATCTAAACACTAAGTTAAGAGTGTTCACTAATGTGGGATGCTAATATCAATCTCATGCCATGGAATGACATCTAAGTCTAACTAGATAGATCAAGTTTTATACTCTTTATGCTATCTATAAACAAGTAAAGAACTTTGGTAAAGTAAAAGAAAGTAAAGCTTGTAAGTAAAACGTGGGATTGGTGTAAATCAAAAGGTATAACCAAAGCATGCCTAATGCATCTTGCTTGGGTTATCTAGCTTCCAAGGGTTAGCTTGCACGGTTAATGATGGCTTGCAAGTTTTAGCTTGCCAATAATAGCTTGCCTTGGTTGGTGAAGTGGTTGAAATTCTCCTCGTCTTCTTCGGGGTAGAACTCCTCCTCCTCGTATACTTAGTTGGTATTATCGTCTATAACTAAATACGGGATACACAATCACCAAACAATACTTAACTAGTATATTTAGCACACTAAGGCACATATTTGATGATCTAGTATCATCACATTCATCACAAGATTTACTGAACTAGTTTCATTTTTTTTATTTGAGAAAAGTAATTTCTACTCATTGAAACTAATTAAGATTTAATATTCTCCAATTAAAATATGGGATCATGTGGACACATGTTATCACCACATATTCTAATACATGGGAATGTGATTTAAATGTTGGATCACCTTTTATAAAGTTTAAGATTAATATTTAAATGATTTAAAGTGACTAGACATGCCTATATAGCATTATTTTGGTACTAGTTCAAAGTCACTGTATGCAAACCCAAATATCATTACATATTCAGATAGGTATATTCAAATGTGATTTTTGACAGTTGGAATCAACTCAAAAGCTATTATGGTTGATTTTCGAAAAATGTTTGAATGTAGAAAAGTCTCTATCTTGTTATTTTTTCTATATGTGATCTATAACTCTAATTGATTTAAATCCAACAGGCTTGGATAGATATTTAAATTATCTTTCCAACAAAATTGGAATCATGTCATTTGGTTAAATAAATCTTTCTAAATGGATTTTTAAACAAGGGGACAGAAACTAGATTAAGTCGAAATAGATAAATACTTATTTGAATTCTAGGGCCAGCGCGGGAACACTAACGGGCCGGCCCATTCACACTCCGCGGCGTAGAGGATAGCTGACAGGGGGGTCCCGCATGTCAGCGGCTCTTCTAACACGAAGCGGTACGGGGCGATGTGGACCGCACGATTAGAACCTAGATCGACGATCGTGGCTCGTCATCGACGACGGACGGGTGGGGGTGTAATGGGGGCTTACCAGGGCTCCAACTAACATGGAGATGGGGGCGATCGAACTGGTGGAAGACGGCGAACTCAGGCGTCGTCGCATTGGCTCTTGGGGTGGTCACAATCGACGGCCCCCTTTCTCCTCTGCTGCGGTGAGCTCCGGCACAATTCTGGCGACTGAGGGCTCGAGCGGCTCCTGGGAGAAGTGGGGAAGGTTCAGTGGCGAGAGGGGAGGTGAGTGGTGTGCAGAAATGGGATGGGGGTGCCCTCCTTTTATAGGTTGATGAGGGGACCGTGAGGTGCGACGGTGAGCTCGTCGGTGACGATGGTACAGGGGGCTAATGGCATGGGCGAGGTAGGCGAACGGTGCTCTGCCTCCTGGCGGTCATCTACGACGTAATGGCGGGGCTAGGGGCGGTGGCGTTTGGTCGGGCGAGGCTGGCGCTCTGCGCGGCAGAGGCGGTGCTCGACGCGGTTCACGACAGCTGCTGGTCGCACGGCGGTAAATGGGCATGTCTAGGAGGGTGCTGGGGTCAAGGCGAAGCGGCGCACGCGAGCTGAGGGCAAGGCGTGGCCTGTACAAGGCTGTCGAGGGCGGCGCTCTGGCATGGGTTGTGCATGGTGCAGAGGCGGAGAGCGTGAGTTGTCTGCGGTAGTCCATGGCTTGGCATTGCTCGGGGAAGGGACAATGGGCGGCGGTGCTATCACGCCTACCTCCCAGGTACGGCGAAGAGGGGCTGGATGGTCTCCTGCGAGCTGCCCGTGATCGACCGGCAGGCAAGGCCTCAGGGTGGCGCGGCACTACTGCTAAAGGCTAAGAGGTAGCCTGTGATGGCTTGGTTAAAGCTAGGGGACAAGGGAGAGTAGAGGGGACAAGATTGAGCCAAATGTCTCGACAAAGCATTGATCAACAATAGTGTTAGTTAGGCAGATTTTATTTGCCTGCCAACTATTCGACACAATGGCCGCAAGAACAAAAGTTTGGAAATTTGAAAAGATTTTTGGTGGGTGTGTTGATGTTATGCTTGAGCATCTGTGGTTGCTTGGGATTGTCAAGGTGAACTCATTTGAGTGGTTTTTAGAAAAATGTGATATATGCATATGAAATGGATTCCATTTTCAAATGCCATTTAAAATTAGTTCTCAAATGTTTTTGTAAGATTTCAAAGTGGACCTTGGTAGATCTTTACTTGTACTAGCAAGGGGTGCAAATAGTTAGAATTGTTTCTGTTTGAATTTGACTTCTAGGAACACCTAAAGTGACTTAGTGGATTAAAATGGCACAAATGACCATTTGCATTTATTAATTCCATTGTATTTCTTTTTCTTTGGGATTTTCTTGGGAATGATCTAGATGATGTGGAATTCATCTTTGAATCATTTCACAACCATTATAACAAAAAAACAAGGCAATTCAAAATAATTCCATATTAATGCAACACACATATGCATTCTTAAATATTTTAATGATAAAAAGTTTTTTAACCCTAAATTGGGTGCTTTCGATCTTGATAACCTTGATTAAAGTTTTGGGATGTTACAAACCTTCCCCTCTTAAACAAAATCTCGTCCCGAGATTTAAGTAGAAAACTAGGAACTAAAGAGATCTGGAAACTCAGTCCTAATTTAATCTTCTCGCTCCCAAGTGGCTTCTTCTTCGGTGTGGTTGCTCCATTGGATCTTGAGAAATTTGATACTTTGGATCCTGGTGGTTCTGTAAGCTTCTTCCAAGATACGGATGGGCACTTCACGATACGTCAGATCCTTGTTGATATCAATGGCCCGGTGATCGATGTTCTTGAAAACTCCGGTCTTCTCCGGCACTTCTAGGCATTTGCGAAGTAACGAGATATGGAACACATTGTGGATGGGAGACATCTCTTTAGGCAGTTCCAGTTGATACGATACTTCTCCTCGACGATTCACAATCTTGAAGGGTCCGATATATCTGGGGGCTAACTTTCCTTTTAGACTAAAACATTGCGTTCCCTTTAATGGAGAAACTTTGAGATACACAAAATCTCCGACATTGAAAGTCAGGTCTCTCCTTCTCTTGTCAGCATAATTCTTCTGTCTAGATTGGGCGGTCTTGAGGTGCTCACGGACTTTGTGAACCTTCTCTTTGGCTTCTCGTAGGATGTCGGGTCCGAAAATCTGACTGTCTCCTACCTGCGGCCAATTCAAAGGGGTACGTCACTTCCTTCCATATAGGAACTCAAATGGGGCCATTTGCAAACTGGCTTGGTAACTGTTGTATGATAATTCTGCGAAAGGTAGACAATCTTCCCATTTTGATCCGTACTCTAACACACAAGCTCTTAACATATCTTCTAAGATTTGGTTGACTCTTTCAGTTTTTCCATCGGTCTGCGGGTGATAAGTTGTGCTAAAATTCAACTTGGTTCCTAATCCTTCTTGGACTTTCTGCCAAAATCTTGAGGTAAATTGGTTCCTCGATCCGACACTATGGTCTTGGGGGTTCCATGCAAACTGACGATTCTAGCAATGTACAACTCTTCTAGCTTCGAACTCTCGTAGGTTGTCTTGACAGGTATAAAATGGGCTACCTTGGACAGTCTATCAACAATGACCCAGATTGAATCATTTCCCCTACTAGAAGTAGGCAAACCGGTGATAAAGTCCATTCCGACAGAATCCCATTTCCATTCTGGAATCTGCAATGGTTGCAACAGTCATGCGGGTCTCTGATGTTCCGCTTTGACTCTTTGACAGATATCACACTTGGCGATGTAGCTTCCGATTTCTCTCTTCATCTTGTGCCACCAAAATTGCTCCTTCAAATCCTGATACATCTTTGTTCCTGCGGGGTGGATAGAATAAAGAGTATCATGAGATTCTTGCATGATAACTTGCTTCAGCTCCAAATCAGCTGGCACACAGATATGTCCTTTGTGCCACAGAACTCCTTCTTCGTCTTCGGTGAATCCAGGTACCTTTCCTGTACTAATACGATGCTTGATTCCGTCGATACTTGCATTTCCCTTCTAGGCTTCCTTGATCTGACTAATCAAAGTGGGTTGAAGTTTAATGCTAGCTAAAAATCCTTTGCTAACTAGCTCAGTTCTAAACTGCTCCAACTCTTCATGCAAACTTGGCTGGTTCTCTTTGATCATGGTGTTTAACCTACACGGCACTCTGCTAAGAACGTCCGTTACCACATTGGCTTTGCCAAGGTGATAGTGAATGTCAAGGTCATAATACTTGATTAACTCTATCCATCTCCTTTGCCTCATATTTAGCTCCTTCTGAGTGAAAATATACTTCAAGCTCTTGTGATCTAAGTAAAACTCACAGCGATTACCCATAAGGTAATGAGGCCATGTCTTCAAGGCTAAAACTACGGCTGCTAGTTCAAGATCATGGGTAGGGTAGTTCTGCTCATGCTGCTTTAGTTGTCTGGACAGATATGCGATGACCTTGCCTTCTTGCATCAATACACATCCGAGACCAATCTTGGATGCATCACAATACACATCAAATGGCTTCTTGATATCTAGCATAATCAATATTGGGGCTGAAATCAATCTCTTCTTGAGATCTTGGAAACTTGCTTCACATTTGTCGGTCCAGCCAAACTTCTTGTCCTTCTTCAACAATTGGGTCATGGGTCTTGTGATGCTCGAAAATCCTTCTACGAACTTGCGGTTATATCTCGATAATCCGAGAAAGGCATGGACTTGGGTTTGAGTGGTTGGGGCTTCCCATTCTTCAACATCTTTGATCTTGGCGGGATCAACAGCGACTCCTCCGGCAGACACAATATGTCCGAGGAATCCTACTTCTTTTAGCCAAAACTCACATTTGTTGAACTTGGCATACAACTGATGCTCTCTAAGGGTTTCAAGGATGATTCTCAGATGTTGCTCATGGTCTTCTTCAGACTTGGAGTAGATAAGAATATCGTCGATAAACACAACGACAAACTTATCTAGAAAATTCATAAAGATCTTATTCATGAGATTCATGAAATAAGCAGGGGCATTGGTTAATCCAAAAGACATGATCGTATACTCATATAATCCATATCTGGTGGTAAAGGCGGTCTTCGGAATATTCATTGCACGAATCTTAAGTTGGTGATAACCAGTCCTCAAATCAATCTTAGAGAACACTCTAGCACCAGTCAACTAATCAAAGAGATCCTCTATCTTGGGCAATGGGTACTTGTTCTTCATGGTGACGTCATTCAGCTTCCGGTAATTTGTGCACAAATGGTTGCCTCCATCTTTCTTGTCAACAAACAACACAGGCGATCTCCATGGCAATGCGCTTGGTTGAATCAAGCCTTTCTCCAGCATAGCATCCAGCTGCTTCTTCAGCTCCACTAACTCTGATGGGTTCATGATATAGGGTCTCTGAGCTATGGGTCCGGTTCTAGGAATCAGTTCAATAATGAACTCAATATCCCGATCCAGGGGCATACCAGGCAATTCATCTAGGAATACATCGGGGTATTCATAGACTACTCTGACTTGGTCTATGGTGGGTAGGGCTAGACTCTTGTTGCACTTGAATTGATGGCGCAAGGTTTCAAATATTTGCTCTACTGATACTCTAGAGCTACTGGTCATGGTGATGGCTTGCTTGGCACAATCGATCAATCCTTTATGCTTCGACATCCAATGCATTCCTAGTACTACTTCCAAACCTTTGGTTCCAAGTACTATTAGATTGGCATAAAAATCTATCCCATGTATTCTGATAGGCACAGCTTTGCATTTTTTTCTAGCTTTTGTGGTTGAACCAGGTATTTGAACTATCATAACATGCTTCAAGTTGGTTGGGTGAATCTTACTAGTGCATGCAAATTATTCGGTAACAAACGAGTGCGATGCTCCCGAATCAAACAACACTCTTGCTAAAACTGAGTTGACAGAAAACATACCCAGCACGACATATTGCGCTTCTTGGGCTTCTTCGGCATCCATGTAGAAGGGACGGCCATTGCGGTTGTCAGGGTTCCCTGGGGCGAATCTTCTACCGGGCTGAACACGGCGCTGCTGTTGAGCTGGGGCATTCACATAGGTAGTGGCGGCAATCTTCTTGGAACACTCATTGGAGTAATGACCCTTCACTCCACACTCAAAACAAGTAATCTGAGACTTGTCTTTTGCTGCCACGGTCACGGCATTACTTCCAGTTCTCGGTGCAGTATTGTTGTTGTTGTTGGGCTTGGGCGGTGCACGGTTGAAATTGTTGGAGTTGCCAGGGTGGTTGTTGTTGTTTCCTCCGGACTTCACATTTCCTCCGCTACGGTTGGGGTAGCTTCGATGAGACATTGGGGTTCGATTGTTCCGCGGGGCATATCCGGCAGACGGGTTGGGACGATGCTTCTGGTGACTATTGGATCTAGCTTGGTGCATCATCCGACGTTTGCGGTTGTCGTTCGCTTGATTGGTCTTCTCTTCCATCTAAATGGCAGAGTCGGCTAGCTCTTCGAGATCCTCAAAACGGATGTTGCTAGCACCGTTTGCATCTCATCATGTAGTCCGTTCAGGAATCTCTCCTTCTTCTTGGCCACCGTGTTGATCTCATCAGGTGCATACCTGGCGAGGGACAAGAATCTGTCACGGTACTCTACTACAGTCATTCTACCTTGCTTTAGTTCTCTGAATTCATCTCTCATTCGGGTGACTAAACCCTGCGGCATGGGTGCGGCTGAACTTGACTTTGAAGGCTTCCCACGTCATCACTTGACTGTGGTTCATTGTACGGGTGTTGTTCCACCATGCTCGTGCATCTCCTGCCAGATAGTGGGTGGCAAACAGAACTTTCTCATTGGCACCCACTCCTGTGACTTCTAAGTTATTCTCCATGGTCTGTAACCAATTATTAGCATCCAGCGGGTCTTTAGACTTGCTAAAGATTGGGGGATTGGTATTATGGAAGTTTTTGAGTTTGGATCCATGATGATCCTGATTTCCATGGCCCTGATTGCTGTGAGCCATCTGGGCGATATGCTGCAGGGAGCCTAGATTTGCTTGGCACTCTTCCCTACTAGCTCCGCGGTCTGCAATTAGCGTCTGCAGAATCTGCAGCATTGGGTTCGGTGATGAGTTGCTCCCTCCTTGGTTTTCAGAAGTCATCTGAAGATTGAGATAGATAATGGGGTAAGAGGGAAAGTTCTAAGGTTCATGGTTTTAGGTTTTCAAAGCTAAAACTTTGAGTTTGACTCAGGTTTTGCAACTAACTTCTTTTCATTCATTCAAGCAAAGCACACGATACAAACACACACACCACAACAAAAGGAAAAACATATGGTTTTAATAACCATTGTGTAAGCTAAGATACAATGGGACTGATACTTCTCACTGCTACGATAGTGCTCTAGTGCATCTACTCATCATCGATGAAGTCGGAGTCATCATCGTCGGTGTAGAAGTCCATGGCATCATCCTCTAGATAGTCATCATCATTGCTGAGGTACGAGTGAATATCCCCCTAGATGTCTTCACCTTCCTCCTCTTCTTCTTTTGCTGCAAGCTGGGCTTCTTGCTCCTTGATGGTCTTCTCGAGGTCGGCCACCTTCTTGCAAAGACGGTCGATGGTGCGATCCTTCTTTGCGCATTGACGGCGAAGTGACTGATGATCCTTGATGAGCAGTGAGAAAGTCTGGGCCTTCTGGGCGGCAATGGCAAGGTTGTGGTTGGCTAACTCCCGAGCATTGTCGAATTCCTTCTGTCTGTCATACAACAGGATGTCGAGGTTCTCCACTTGGCGCTTCAACTCTAGGTGACTTGGCATCTCTAGAGGCATTCCCATAGAATCACGCCTTGCATAGTGAGCAAAGCAAGTTCCCTGGATCAAGTTGACATTATGTGCGCAAAGACGAGCGAGAGCTTCATGCATAGCCCTAGCTAATCCATCTAGCCAGTTGTTCTCTCTCACGGTGAATTGAATCTTCTCGGAAAGTGGTGCCTCCATCTTGCCTCGAAGATCAGCAACTACTAGCCATTGTAAATCTCCTCCTAGGTGGTCATTGAGTTAAGCTTTGAAGAATTCCGGATGCGGACGCTCAAGGTACTCAGATAGTGCATCAAGATCCCTCTCGAAGATCAGTTGGCCTCCGTTGCCCAACTGGTAGAACTTGCAATACTAAACTTCCATCTCTAAGAGTTTAGGATGAGAAAGTTAGTGAGGTTATCAAGTGTGTCAAATTTTATGGAGTAATTTAAGACTTTTGAGGAACATGAATCTTTTTGAAAGAATCTCAAGGGTAAGAGGGGAAATAGATTTTCACAAATACTCACTTTGGTTTTGAAACTAAGTTTTTGTTCGGACGTCCATTCTAACTAGGGTATCCTATGGTCAGGATGGCTCTGATACGAATCTTAAGTTGGTGATAACCAGTCCTAAGATGAATCTTAGAGAACACTTTGGCACCAGTCAACTGATCAAACAGATCCTCTATCTTGGGCAATGGGTACTTGTTCTTCATGGTGACGTCATTCAGCTTCCGGTAATTTGTGCACAAATGGTTGCCTCCATCTTTCTTGTCGACAAACAACACAGGCGATCTCCATGGCAATGCGCTTGGTTGAATCAAGCCTTTCTCTAGCATAGCATCCAGCTGCTCCTTCAGCTCCACTAACTCTGATGGGTTCATGCTATAGGGTCTCTGAGCTATGGGTCCGGTTCCAGGAATCAGTTCAATAATGAACTCAATATCCCGATCCGGGGGCATACCGGGAAATTCATCTGGGAATACATCGGGGTATTCATAGACTACTCTGACTTGGTCTATGGTGGGTAGGGCTAGACTCTTTTTGCACTTTAATTGACGGGGCAAGGTTTCAGATATATGCTCTACTGATACTCTAGAGCTACTGGTCATGGTGATGGCTTGCTTGGCACAATCGATCAATCCTTTATGCTTCAACATCAATATATTCCTAGTACTACTTCCAAATCTTTGGTTCCAAGTACTATTAGATTGGCATAAAAATCTATCCCATGTATTCTGATAGGCACAGCTTTGCAAATTGTTCTAGCTTTTGTGGTTGAACCAGGTATTTGAACTATCATAACATGCTTCAAGTTGGTTGGGTGAATCTTACTAGTGCATGCAAATTCTTCAGTAACAAACGAGTCCGATGCTCCCGAATCAAACAACACTCTAGCTAAAACTGAGTTGACAGAAAACATACCCAGCACGACATCTTGCGCTTCTTGGGCTTCTTCGGCGTCCATGTGGAAGAGACGGTTGTTGCGGTTGTGAGGGTTCCCTAGGGCGAATCTTCTTCCGGGCTGAACACGGCGCTGCTGTTGAGCTGGGGCATTCACATTGGCAGTGGCGGCAATCTTCTTGGGACACTCATTGGAGTAGTGACCCTTCACTCCACACTCAAAACAAGTAATCTGAGACTTGTCTTTTGCTGCCACGGGCACTGCATTACTTCTAGTTCTCGGTGCAGTATTGTTGTTGTTGGGCTTGGGCGGTGCACGGTGGAAATTGTTGGATTTGCCAGGGTGGTTGTTGTTCTTTCCTCCGGACTTCACATTTCATCCGCTTCGGTTGGGGTAGCGTGGATGCGACATTGGGGGTCGATTGTTCCGTGGGGCATATCCAGCAGACGGGTTGGGACGATACTTCTAGTGACTATTGGATCCAGCTTGCTGCATCATCCGACGTTCGCGGTTGTCGTTCGCTTGATTGGTCTTCCCTTCCATCTGAATGGCAGAGTCGACTAGCTCTTTGAGATCCTCGAAACGGATGTTGACTAGCACTGTTTACATCTCATCATGTAGTCCCACTACAAGAAATGTGTTAACTTATGACCTTCTCTTAGTGACCGCAGTTGAATTGGTCATAGATCTATGACCATTTTGGACCAAATGGTCGTAAGCCATCTGTGAGGGTCGAAAGCACGAAGCATTACGACCATGTAGTCAAGAAAGGTCATAATTTTATTACACAAATTGGTCATTAACATGGACAACAATGGTTCACAACCTTATATTTAGACGATTACGACCAATTTAAATGGTCCTCACAGCTATTTTGTGTTGTGTTAAAATGATTTGGCAACCGACCTCAGCAGTTTCGTCTACATGGCATGTCCATGTGTAAATTTTTGCTTATGTGCCTAGATATCATTAGGTTTGACATATCACTGACTTGTGGGGCCTACATGTAAATCTAATGAACAATAAAGGTGGCGCCGTTCTACTATGGATGCCTGGGGCAAGATACCAATCTGTACTAAGGAGTTAGTATGGTTTGGGCCCACATATCACTAGTTTTACAATGTTTTTGATTTTTTTTAAATCTCTTATGGTGATTTCCCAGAGACAATCGGAAGATAGAACAAGACTGCCCACGGATCGTCTCACCCGAAGCAGATATTAGCCGTCCAAATACAACATCTGAAATATCATCTCCCGCGCAGGATTTTGGCTGAGGCGCGAAACGAATCTGAATTTGGGCCGAGAGGGCGAGATACGGCCAAGCCCCGACCCGAGTTATCCCCTCCCAGCCCGAGCCAACTGATCGAACAGAAGGACTCCATCCTAAACCTACCCCTCATAGTGCCTCCTCCCTCCTCCCCTTTCTTCCACCTCCGCCGCCGGCATAGATCCTAGCCAACTCCGTCAACTTCCTGCTGATTCACTCATCTATTTGGAACCCCTCCTCCCCCTCTCTCTATTCCACCTCGTGGAACTACTAACCTGCACCTCCAACGAAAACCCTAGTCTGGGATCCCGGCTGTTCAGAGAGGAGCAGGATGCCATGGCGATGGTGGCACCCTGGCAGCAGGTGGTGGTGACCAGGCTCGGCTAATGGCTTCACAGCGCAGGGCAGATATGGCTGGCCTGCAAGCCCCGACTTTCACCGACGTTCATGTGGCCTGCACAACCACCGACAAACGCATCCCAGCGCATCAGCTTGCACTGCCCCGACGTATGCATGTGAGTACTCTTTACACGTTCCATGCGCCCTCTCTCATTGTCATCATGCGGCCACACAATGTTTCTGCACCGCTGCGATTCAATAGATATAATCGATGCTAGACTATAGAATTCTGCTGACACTACTAGCTAAAGTGACAAGTAGAACTCGACACTAAGTTTAATGGATCTATTGTTATCCTCAACATGAACACATCACGATTGTAGCTGTGGACTATGTGGTTTCGCTTCAGCCACATAACTACAGCTGCTCGCCACAATGGAAATATAGGAATTTTCGCGGTTGGCGAAGGTGCATTTGGTGGACGCCACTGCCACTTGCATCCTGACTTACACATCCATTTTTTCTCTTGAGAACACTCAATTGCTGAATTGGTAGTTAAGCTGTCCCTTTGTTATTTGTCAATCTGATGAACAATAAATATCTGCCGTGGAGATATGTAGTGCAATATCTTGTTCAATTAATATTCTTCTCAACAATGAAGAATGAAAAACTCTGAAGCTTCTCAACAACGGAGACAAGTAATGCAGGGCCATTTAGTACATGAAGGAATGTGATGACACAACAACATTATGAGTGGTCTTCTCTGTTTCTTTTTATCTCATGGATTTACCCAATTAAGTAGAAATAGGTCTGAGAAGGGACTTCATGTATTTTTGGTCATGTATGACAAGAATATGATAAAATGACTCCATGTTGCTACAGCACACAAACCTAAGTTAATGACTTGCAACATGACTAGTATTCTGCCTGGCTCCTTTTACTCATTCAGGATGAATTACCCAATGCTCGTATCATTCATTGTTTCTGGCATATCTCTCTTTTATCTCACCATGAGTTGAGATAATGTTTTCTTTAACTGTGTTGCAACTACTCCTTGATATGTTCCTCACTGCGTCAGCTGGTTCGTTCAGATATGCAATTTATTGTCATATTTAGAGATAAAACCCTTCTTTTTATTCAGAGATACATGTTAATTAAGCTCTACCCATTTGACATATTTGTGTTTTTCTAATGCAGGTTATTGTCCAAGAGGGCTACGAGATCTCTTAGCGGCTCAAGGTATAGAAGTAACTTATTGACAGACATATGATTGGATCATCAGGTGTACCCTATTCCGATGCTTGACTTACATGCATGAGTACTCTAATGGGCCATTATGTGTGTTCTGATTTTTTGGTGGCTCCGGTGCTTGTTCTAGATGATCTCCTGAAATTGTCATGTATAAGTTTTCTGATCTAAAATTGCTTTATGGGGATAATTCTGTTGTGCCGCTTTTCATGTGAAGTGATCTTATGTAGATATAAACGGTGTAATTGTTGTGGCAGAGACTATTAGTGGCAAAACACATGGTTACCTGGTTCCACGATTAAAAAACTTTGCTCCAAATCTTAAATACAATTACACATGGTTACCTAGTTCTATATGGTTACGTGGCAGTGATAAGGATTGGGCATGCATGCAGTGCTATATTCGAACAAGAGTGAAACTAGAACTTAAATATAATTACAATTAGAATAAACTGTACTGCACTCCTTGATTAAGTGATTTACTCTAATGCTTCTATTTTAATAAATGCTAGGCATTACTCATGATACTACCAACCAATTTTCTTTCTTGATGTAACTAGTACTTTTATGTTGTTTTCATATCATGCCATTTTTTGTGTTTCGAATAGAAGTCTGTTGAGAATTTGATTGCTTCCTGCAGACCCATGTCCTAAGGGTGAATTATTCTGCGATGGGTGTAGACAGAAGGCGAAGAAGCTGCTCTAGAAGATTGAAGGTACACAATAAGATAGTGAGCTCCCCTAACGATCGCTCACTCCTAGTAGAGTAATATGCAGCAACATGCAAACTGGTTGTATGGCGAGTCGTGAGCACATCATCACCTGAACAACTTGTTGCTTGGTATAATCTGAAACAGTGGTGTTCAGGACTATTTTCAGCACGACACGTTGTATCGTTACTGGTAGATGGTTTAGTTATCGAACATAACAGTAGGCTGGTCCTTCCCGAGCTCTTGCCACGCGAAGGGACATGGTGCATCCGTCAAGGCCGGTCCTTCCACAAGGGGAGAGGGTGGCAGAGGAGGAGAGAGTTCGAAGGCGGTAACATATTCATGGCCGTCAACCAGGCGCTCCACATCAACAGGTTGTCCCCTTGTGCAGAATGTGGAAACCAACACGCTATTTGATTCCCATAAACTTAGTTTGTGTGTAGTGTATCTTGCTATGCTGTTCTCAAGGTAGGACCATGATGCCGCACACTTTGTACTGCTACTGTTAGAGGATGCATATTGATCACTTTCTAGCTTAGTCTTGACCAATGCTTACTAAAGATTGTAGTGATAAGAAGGCATGGATTGGAAAAATATTTTTCCATTTTGTGTAATACACAGGATCAATGGACTATGTAATCTCTTTTGAATAATTTTATGCTGATGCAAGGGCTGGTTCTAGACAATTTTGTTGCTAACTAGCTAGCTCCAACACTACGGCATGTTCTTGACTATACTACTTATGCATATTGTTGTTGCTGCTTTGCTCAAATTAACACCACACTCTCTAAACTCTAGTTGTTATACTTTTGCATGTTGTAGCTGTTTTGGATCACATAAAGCAAGCACTTAAGTATCCATGCAATGCCACGAATAATATTATCCACCTACTACTATAGTGTTGTAGAAAGAACGGGCACTACCTTGACATCAAGTACCTAAGTATTCATGTATTATTATAGTTACCTATTTAGCTTTACTCATGTGTAAACAACTACTCTATTTAGCTTAGCTGTCATATTTGGTAGATCAAACCACCTTTACTTCCATGTTACTTACAACTGGTCTTATGGTATACGCTACCTTCCCTAAAAAATTTAACATTTTTGTATTGTCATATGCAGGAAGAGTAGCCCAGCCAATAGCCCAACAACATCCAACAATGTACAAGTCCACAACTCTGGTGTCAAGAGAAAAAGAGGAGCTTACAAGAGCATTCCAGGTCAAGTACAATGTTGGTTACAAGAGCAGTCATGTGCATCTACACTGCGAATCCGGCCGCCTGGATCTCGCCACTCCAATCTCCTTCATGGAGGGACGGCTGTTCCAGGTCGAATACTCTATTGAGGCCATCAAGGTGATATTCATTCTTTTTTTTGGAGGGATCATGTGTCTGAACTGTGGATACACTGGCCAGATGCGTTCCGTTGGGGGCTAGATTTCTGGGGTTTGGTAGCCTTGTAGTGTTTTGCTCGTAATCAGAGCCAGGGGTTGTTTTTTAAAGATAGGACTAGATCTCTAGATTCTGGAGGATCTGTGTTGCCAGCTTTAGCCGAGAATTTATGTGCAACTCGTGTGCAACATCGTTGTATGAAAGTAGTGCTTATGATGTTGATCCTCGTGCTATGCATTGTTCTGTGACCTCACCGTTGCTGGTAGTACCTAAGTATCCTTGGGCATGTTCACTGTATTAGATAGGTCCACTTAGATACTGCCGACGATCCTTGAGGCATGAATGCTATTGTTGCTACTCGTTGATAGTTTGAGGGTTTTTAACCAGCATTTCTTTTCGAAAGTTTCAATTTTCAAGAAGATGTGGGTAAAATGTTCTTTATGGTAATGCAGTCTATACTATATGCAATATAATGGTGTGGGTTGCCCAGTCTTTGTTATTTTGCCAAATAGTGTCAAGTCTAGCAAATTGATTTGCAAATGTGTTACTACCGCTATGTGTTGTTCTAGCGGACCTGCAATTTTTCTCTAATTTTTCTTTGGCTTTGCAGGAGATGGTGCTTCTCAGGATCCTCCCTGGTGGCTGTAATTGATTGGTCTGTGCTCCTGAAGAATGTCAAGGTAAGGTCCATCTTGTCAAAATCATGTACATCAATTTATTTATTATTATTCTTTTGCTATTTGTGTTGACAACAGAGACTTGATGCATGCGTGTGTGTGTAGGAGGCTAGGAGCCTAACAAGCTGAAGGGCACCCCCTCGGCTGAAGTCTTGGAAGATTGACATTCTTCTATATTTTGTAGCTCGATGATTGTAGAAAAAATGTGTACCATAGATCATTGTAATGCACGGCTGTTCTGGAATATTTTTCTTTAGTTGGCTCTTTTAAAGCAAAAGTGATAGCATTGTATTCTTTCGATTCTGATTACTGTCAAACATGTAAAAATAAAACCTGGCAACCTGGAGTAATATGAAAATTTAAAAACTAGCAATTTGGTCCCATCTGACTAGTTGGACCAGCTCAAATTATGTAGGACTAAAATTAAACTGAATTTGAACGTAAAAAAGCTGAGGCCCAAAAATAAAAGAATAAAATCTTGGGCTTGGCCCATGCAGTAGGCCGAAATTGACAAAAGAACACGTAAATTAAATTGACAAACGAACACGTAAATGGGCTAAATTTTTGGGCTCGGCCAATTAAAGCGTCGAATTGAACTGGGCTGAATTCGATCAATGACCATCTGATTTGGTCACGGATTTGCCACGTAGGATTGGCCACGTAGGATCTTACGTGGACAGGGTAGATAGTTCGTGACCAAAAATTTTAGGTCATAGGTTTCATGACCATCTATATTGGTCATAGCTATCCATGACCAATTCAAAAAAAGGTCGTTAGTTGTCTATAGTGACGCTCGGTATGTGACCTATCGCTTTTGGTCATAAAAAGGTCATAGATAGATTACTATGACCTTTCTGTGACCAATATTTAGGGTCATCATGTCGTAGTAGTGTCACGGCAGATGCCATGGATAGGCTAAAGGTGGGGACTAAATATACTAGGGGAATCTAGGGAGGGATAGTGTGGTCATTCCACACACGGTAGCTTTGTATTTGATTCACCTTCTCAGATTACAAGTGCTTCTTGAGCTGTATTGGGGAGAGGAGGAAGAAGGACCCTCTTACTCTCACCACTAGCTAGCTCTCAAGAACACACTAGTAAACCGCAACACACTAGAGATCAACCCCTTCTACAGAGGCCCTAGCCCCCCTTATATAGGAGTGGCTAGGTCTCCACTTAGGGCATACGTGGAGGCATATTCCAAGGAATATGCCTCTTCCCAAAATAGTAAGCCGACCGGGTCACTTTAACCCTGAGTCATCCATGAAGAGGCTACGTGAGCCTCTGCGGCGCCTGCGTCATCCGACATAGGCTTCGTCACCTTTGTCGGCCACGTCTCGGTGGTCCTGCCTCTGTCCGCTTCGCTCATGCTCTACGTACAGTGGTCACCTTTGACCAGAGAAATACCTTCCTTCTCTTACAAGCTTGATATAACCCGGATCCCACATAGTTGATCCGGCCACACCTGTTCCTGCATACATGTTAGATACATCTTACCGACATACGGCTAAAGTCGGTTGAGACCAAGTTAGGTGGACGTCCCCTGGTCCGGGTTATTCCGTGATCCGGCCTTCCTTGAGGTGACTCGGCCAGCACTTGCTTTGACCTTGCCGTGCCTCGGCTAACTAGGCCTTTATAGCCCGGCGTGACCCTACCCGGGGGTATCCCCCCAACATTAGTCCTCGAAGCTGGTGCGGTCTTAGCTGCCTTAGCCGCTAAGGCCACAACAGGTTCAATTTTTACTGAGCCTCTTGCTCCTTCTCCGAGTTACCTCATAATCCGGATTTCCTAGGTTTATTTTCCCTTGGCACATTCCAAGTTTTTATTTGTTGCCCGGGTTACCTCGTACTCATCCGGGTCATTCTTCCTTCTCTCGTACACTTCCCCACATGGAGGCTAATCATTACATTGCCTCATTTTAAGAGCCTGCTACAGTAACTGCCGCGGCTAGTGTCAGAAGTTACTGTGGCAGACGTCACGTCATGCCTGCCTCCTTGTTAACTGTATCACAACGTTGCGTCGTAGGATCCGCTGCGCCCTGTGGCCCTTCCTGTGGCTCGTCGTTGATTGGTTAATCCGGATCATACACGGCCACACGGTGTGGCCCGCCCGCAAAACGTGATCCCACTACCCCCTTAAGGCAGTGGTTAAATAGGGGAGGGGCGCGCCCCTTGGGTCATTTCCCCCCTCCGCGCCCTTCTGCCTCCGCTCTTTCCTCATCTTCTCCATCGACATCGCCACCACCACCGCATTTGAGCAGCAACGTCGCCGCCGCACTGCTTCCACGCACTCCAGCGCCGCCGCCACCTCCGCTCATCCTCTCTGCCATGGGTCCCCGTCAGTCTAGGCCGCTGCCTCCCTTCGCCGCTAGCGCAAGTGAGGAGAGCGACCTTGAGATGACTGAGGAGGAACTCACCGTCGCGGAGCAGGAGATGGAAGAAGACATGGCAAACACCGACCGCGGCGCATGGGCCGGATCCTGGGTCTGCCAGGATAACCTGGATTGGCCTACCGCACCAGGCGCATCCCGGAGGCTGTCGCCGCACGCCTTGCTTCCACCAAACTTGCCCCCTCACCCAATCCGGGTGAGTATGTGGTGTTCCTTTCTCATTTCCAACGCGGATTTGGTCTCCCAGTTAGTGACTTCTTCCATGACTGGCTAAACACTTACGAGCTTCATCCGCACCACCTCCCGGCTAATGCCATCACATCTGTCTCCGCCTTCCGCCTCCACCATCGAAGGTTATGCCGGATTATGGCCCACGAAGGAGCTCTAGATCCGGTTCTTCGGCCTTCGCCGGAACGTGATTTCGAATGTAGAGCTAGATCCGAAGGGCAAACATCTCACGCAGTTCAGTGCCGCGTCAATCTCTCCTCGGAAGCTGTCCGTCTTCCCTCGAGTCACGGGGCTTGACTCCTGCAAGGGATGGGCCCGGACTTTCTTCTATGTCCGGAACAGCACCACCGAAGATCTAATCCGGCTGCGCCCCGATACTCTGGGTCCTCCTAACCCGGATTTGTGGGACGCTATCTCCAAGAATCCCACCGTCCTGGCGAACCAGGTTAACAAGAGGTTCAAGGAGCTGAAGGATCTCGGATTACGCAATGAGGATGCCATGATCACTTTTGTCCGCAACCGGATCTCCCCCCTCCAGAAGCGCACACATAAGCTCTGTCATATGAGCTGGGGCCGCGATCCCAACCGGACCTCGTCTTTCGAGTTGAGAAACACAGAGATCTACCGCCGGGTCAAGGCCCTCTTCACCACCCACAAGGACTTCTCCTCTGAGTGGACGTGGGGAATTGAACACTTTTGCCGGGATAGGCTTCCTCCTACGGTAAGGCTCCTGGCCCAAACTCTTTCCGAATTAAATCAAATGTCGGTCTTTTGTTGTAGGTTTTAATCCTGTTGCCTTTTCTTTTCCTTAGATGTTTCTTCAGCAAACCATCGAGGATGGCATCGAGCCTTCCCTCAAATGGGCGCATGACCAGGCTACCTCGGACGAGGAGGAACCGGATCAGGAGATGTTTCTTCCGATGGCGGATGCGACCAAGCGACCCACCGGTAAACTCTCTTCCATTAGAGATTGGCCCGACGATGAAGATGATTTGGATGTTGAGGTGATGGAAGCATTTGATGCTATCCCCCTTTCTTATGCTTTTCCGACATCAGCTAACCCCGTGGGCAGATCCATGAAGACCCTCCCCTTGCCGTGGGTGAGCCTGTGACGGTCGCGCCGAAGAAGAAGAGGGGAGCTGCATCCACTTCTTCCTCCAGACCTTCTCAGCCAGCCAAAAGGTGAAAGAAGTCCGGGGACAAAGCTGCTGCCAAGCCTGCAACCAAGGCCATAGCTCAGAGGGCTCGGAAGCCCAAAGAGCCCCTGACCTCGGATGAGTAAGCCTCTTCTCCCTTTGCTATTTACTTGTTCTTCTTTTATTATAGTTTCTCATCATACATTATTTGATTCGGTAGGGCCGCAGTGGAGGTCCCACAGAGTGGATCCGGCATTGCCTCGCTGCTCCGACACAGCCCATCTCCTCCTCGTGGCGAGGATTCACGCCCGTTGAGCCCTATTCCGGACGGTTCAGCGGCTGCTCCGGGTTCCAGCCAACCTTGTCGAGAGGAAGGCAACCTCGGAGCAGGGGAGACTGGCTCTGCCGAGGCAGCAACAACCACCACTTTGGCTCCACCGCAACCAGCTACCACCGAGGTTCCCTCAGCACCTCCGGCGAAGCAGAAATCAGCACCAGTACCAGCACCAACCCAGCACCAGCAGCAAAAGCAACAGCAACAGCAGCAGCATCAGCATCAAGCCCGTCCGCCTCGTCCGATTCTTCCAAGCCTCGGCGAGAAAGCACCAGCAGCGCTAAGGGAAGCACCAAGGCAGCTCCCAAGGGCAAATCTGCTGCAGCAACTTCCACCTCACAGCAGCAACCCAAGGGCAAGAAAGCTCCTAAGGCCGCCAAGGCAACGTCCGTCGAGGTTGGACAGCGCACACTCGCGTCCATGCTTTCAAAGAAAACTCCACCACCGAAGGACGCCCCTGCCGAGCCAGCTGATGCGCAACTTGTTTTGCACACCAGCCCCGCCATTGCCCAAGTTGAGAGGAGGGAAGCGCATGCCAAGGGTTTAGTGATGCCCCATATGCTTAGCGGCGAACGATACCCTCCGACCTTGATCGAGTTTGTAAATAACTAGAACAAGGCAGAGTTCGTCTACAACGACGATCTTCCGGAGAAGTTCGGTCCCGCCGAATTTTCTGCGCAGATGAATACTACCGCCAAGGCAATTAATCGTGCGGGCCGGATGATGGAGGTACGTCACATCGTTTTTTCCTTAACATGCAGTAGACATTAGTGATATAACCATTAGTCCCCGAGCCTCCGGGGGAGTAACTTGTTACTCAGCCGGATGCTCCTTAGATAATTAACATAGCTCCTTAATAACTTCGAATACGCACACACCTAGAGCCGGGTTCAGTTCCACTTGGCCCGGATTTTGTACACTTCGAATATGCACACACCTAGAGCCGGGTTAAGTTCCACTTGGCCTGGATTTTGTACACTTCGAATATGCACACACCTAGAGCCGGGTTAAGTTCCACTTGGCCCGGATCTTGTACACTTCGAACATGCACACGCCTAGAGCCGGGTTAAGTTCCACTTAGCCCGAATCTTGTACACTTCGAACATGCACACACCTAGAGCCGGGTTAAGTTCCACTTGGCCCGGATTTTGTACACTTCGAACATGCACACACCTAGAGCCGGGTTAGTTCCACTTGGCCCAGATTTTGTACACTTCGAATATGCACACACCTAGAGCCGGGTTAAGTTCCACTTGGCCCGGATTTTGTACACTTCGAACATGCACACACCTAGAGCTGGGTTAAGTTCCACTTGGCCCGGATTTTGTACACTTTGAACATGCACACACCTAGAGCCGGGTTAAGTTCCACTTGGCCCGGATTTTGTACACTTCGAATATGCACACACCTAGAGCCGGGTTAAGTTCCACTTGGCCCGGATTTTGTACACTTCGAATATGCACACGACTAAGCTGTCCATTTTTGCTCTTTTAGGTGACCACCAATCGTCGGAGCGCTGAATTTCAGCGTCTCCTTGATACTCACAAGATGCTGCGTGCCAAGCAGAGTGCGCTGCTCGCCGAATACGAGAAAAGGGGTAAGTTTTCTCCTTGTCAATTTTCCATCTCTCTTCATCTTTTTCCGTCGAACTAATCCCTCATTCGGATTTCGCAGCTGGTGTGGAAGCTAAGAATACCATCATGAGGAAAAACTTGGAGCAAATCAAGGGTAACTCGTTTTTGCTCAACTTTGCTATGCTCTCAATCTCCTTTTCTCTGTGGCTCGGCAAACATTCATATCTCGGTTTTGCCGGGTCAACAAATTATTTCAGCGTCACTCGAAGATAGTGTGCCCATGCCTGATATGATGCTGCATTTTCTCGAACAAGCAGGGCAGCATCAGGCCGAACTCAAAAAGAAAGATGATGAGCGTGCCCTCCTCCGAACCAAAGATGACGAGATTGCCAAGCTCAAGGCAGATATGAAGAAGTTGAAAGCGCAGCACCAATCCGAACTTCAAAAGGCTGGCTAGGACTTTACTGAAGAGCGCGAGTGCCTCAACCTCCAGATTGCCAAGGACCAGGAACTTCTCCAGGAGGCCGACGTCAAGCTTGAGTCGGCGAATACTGAACTTGTGCAACTTCGCAAAAGGCGTGATGACTGTACCAAGGAGTTGACCCGGATCCACAGCCATATTTCACGTAAGTTATTTTGCTTCATTCGACATACTTCTCCGGGTTGCTTCACATGTCTTTTCTTTACTTGCTTCTCTTGTCTTGTTTTTAGGCAAATTTCCAGAGGGCAATGCCATTGCGACCACTGCAGTTGCCAAGTTCCGCCGAGATAGGGGTACCCCCATTGCTCCTGACGCTAAAGAAATTCCCTATGACATGGAGGACCTGTTGGTCAGTTTGTCGTCTCGCATGGAAATCGTGAAGAACTATGGCAAGGATATCCTTGACGTGGTAATCCGGATATTCAACGCCTTTTGGCCTGATGAAGATACTCCGGAGGGGACCGCCGTTCTTGTTGATAAGTTGATGGAATGCGAGACCCGGCTCGACCTTTGGAGGGAATCCGCTAGACGTGCCGGAGCTGAGACCGTTCTCCACTACGTGCTTACGTGGTACAAGAAGATCGACCTCAACCTCCTAGCACGCATGCACACCGGATCCAGATGGTCCAGCGACCCGAAGTGGATTGCTCGGCACAAAGCTTGCACCCATAGCCTCATTGAATATGCCCCCATTCATCAATGGAATGAGGGTCCAAGCTTCCTTGGCACCGCTGACGATGAAAACGCCGAAGATGGTTCGGGTGAGGACGAAGGAGACGATGCCTCGTACGTCGAAGACAGCGAAGATGACGCTGAACTTCCTCCCTCTGCTGCTCCTTGAGCGAAAAAAAAACTTTAAAGTTTATCAGATCCCCGGTATGCCGGGTGCAATTGTATTAAGCACATCAGTTATATTTTGCTACTAAGTTTTTATGCCGAATTAACTTGGGCGTAGTCCCCGAGTTTCATTTTATTGTTCCTCCAATTTCTTGGCTCGGCTCGTGTCCACCTTGGTTCGATTTTATGACTTACGAGTCCGAGTTTCAAAAATTGACTTAACAATACTTGGAAACTTTAGGATTAGCTCACAACAATTCGGCGTAATAAATTTAAAGTAAACACTAGGTTAGTCCGAAAAATAAACGGCGGCTCGATTAAGTTTCTTTCCTTAGTCGTTTTTCATGTGCTACGCAATTCCAAACTTGTTCTCTTGCGTGCTATGAAGCCAATTCTTGTTGGACAGCAGCAAGTCGAAGAGTTAGGTTTTTGGTGCTCGCACACTACTGATCTGGTTTAAGTAGAAGCAACTTATGCCAGCCAACATATAAATAAATACATAAGACAAGCAATATTATTAAGGCTGTCCCTGAGTTACTGCTCGAGGTGCCAAGGTTTCATTGATAAGCTCATTGTCGGCATACATACCGGCATATGAGAGACTCGGATACATACACTTCTCTGCTAAGTGTAGAAAGGACGAAGTAGAGCTACATTCCATGGACGCTTGGATTCCTCGCCGGACTTGTCCGCCTTATTCTTCTCCTGTGGCTTTGCATCGATAAGATAATAAGAATCATTGTGCAATGTTTTGCTCACAATGAATGGCCCTTCCCATGGGGGGATAACTTATGCATGCCAGCAGTACGTTGTACCAACCGGAGTACCAGGTCACCTTCCCGGAAAATTCGGGGGCTTACTTTCCGGCTATGATAGCGTCAGAGATTTTGCTGATATATGGCAGATCTGGACAATACCAATTCTCTCGCTTCTTCCAGCAGATCAACATCATTTTGTCGGGCTTCTTGCACTTCGGCTTCTGTGTATTGGGTGACCCTAGGCAAGTCATGATCTATGTCGGCTGGTAATACAGCTTCTGCCCCATATACCAGAAAGAATGGCGTATAGCCTGTTGATCGATTTGGAGTTGTTCTTAAACTCCACAGTACTGCTGGTAGTTCTTCTATCCAGCACCCCGCTGACCTTTGCAGCGGCTCAATGAGCCGGGGTTTTATCCCGGATAACACTAATCCATTGGATCTTTCCACTTGTCCGTTTGATGCGGGGTGGGCTACCGAGGCAACGTCCAGCCGGATCTTCTTATCTCGGCAAAAACGCGCAAATGCTCCTTCGGCAAAATTTGTGCCATTATCTGTTATGATACTGTGAGGATACCCGTATCTCAAGATGATGTCTTTGAGGAAAGTTACGCAGTAGCTCCATCACATTTTCTTATCGGCTTCACTTCAATCCATTTCGTAAATTTTTCAACCATGACCAGGATGTGGGTCATGTTCCCCCTTGCTGGTTTGAACGGGCCAACCATATCCAAGCACCATACGGCAAATGGCCATGTAATTGGTATGGTCTTGAGCTTTGACATTGGCATATGTGTCTTTGTCGCATATCTCTGATAGCCATTGCATTTTCTCACCAGATCTTCTGCTTGTTCCAAGGCGCTTGGCCAATAAAACCCATGGCGGAAAGCTTTTGCTACCAAGGCTCTAGACGAGGCATGATGCCCACACTCCCCTTGATGTATATCTCAGAGGATGTCAAGTCCTTCCTCCGGGTCAACACATCGCTGGAGGACATTAGTCACACTCCTTTTGTATAGCTTGGAATTGATGATCGTGTATGCTTTTGCTCTCCTCTAAGTTTGCCTAGAGAGTACCTCCTCAGCGGGTAAGGTTCCATCTTTAGGAATTGGAATATGGGCAATGCCCAAGCTGGTACAGCTCTCACTGGGAACACATCCTCATCAATTTCCATTTGATCCACCGGCATAACTTCTACCGGATCACGCTGTGCAGTCCCCGGGTTTGTCGTGGCAGTCCCCGGGATTCACGAACCACTCCCCTCATCAATGTCCATGGCCACAGCCTCTGATTCCGGGTTTGCCGGGATAAAAATTGAGTCGGACTCCGGGGATGGCCTGATAGATGGTTTTCTGAGGTGCTCTAATGCTACGCCCAGTGGAATTGCTTGTCGGGTTGATCCGAGCTTCGACAATACGTCGGCAGACTCATTTTCCACCTGGGGTATATGATGAAATTCGCATCCCTCAAAGTAACCAGATATCTTCTGCACATAAAATCTGTACAATGCCATGTTTGCATCCAAAGCATCCCATTATTCTGAGACTTGCTGGACTACGAGATCCGAGTCACCGAAGCATTGGAACCGACGTATTCCAATCTCCTTCGCCACTTTGAGCTCGTGAACAAGTGCCTCGTATTCTGCAACATTGTTTGATGCAGTGAAGTGGATCTGCAGCACATATTTCAGCTGGTCCTTCTTTGGTAAAGTAAGCACAACTCCGGCACCTAACCCGGTTTTTGTTTTTGACCCGTCAAAGTGCATTTTCCAGTAGTTCGGATCTGGCAATGGTGGCTCATATTGCACCTCGGACCAATCCACAAAAAAGTCCGCCACAGCCTGAGACTTGATCGCTTCTCTTCTGTCATATTGTGGCGCATAAGGAGCTAGCTCAATTGCCCATTTTGCAATCCTGCCACTTGCATCCTTGTTGCTCATTATCTCGGATATGGGGGCTTCACATATGACTTTGATTGGGTGCTCCTCGAAATAGTGCTTCAGCTTCTTAGCTGCCATATACACGCCATATGCCACCTTCTGATGGTGAGGATAGTTCTGCTTTGAGGTTGATAATACCTTGCTCAGGTAATACACTGGCTGTTGCACTGACTTACCCTCTTCGTCGCGCTCTACCACAATTACTGCACTTACAACTCGGTTGGTTGCGGCTATATAGAGCAACATTGGCTCCTTTGATAGTGGAGAGGCTAACACTGGTGCAGTGGCTAACATCTTTTTTAGTTAAATAAAGGCTTCATTGGCCTGCAGCATCCAAAATGAACTTGTCCGACTTTTTCATGAGTTGATAGAGAGGCAGTGCCTTTTCTCCCAACCGACATACAAACCGACTTAAGTATGCCAGGCAACCAGTGAACTTTTGGACATCGTTAATACACTTCGGCAATTCCATTCGTTCTATGGCCCGGATTTTAGTTGGATTGACCTCGATACCTCGACTGGAGACGAGAAATCTGAGTAATTTTCCAGCCGGGACACCGAAGGTGCATTTTTCCGGATTAAGCTTCATTCGAAACCTCCTTAGGTTCGAGAACGTCTGCCTGATATCCTCAAGGAGCGTTTTGCTTTCCTTGGTCTTTATCACAACATCATCCACATACACCTGCACATTTTGACCAATTTGGTCATGCAAACATTTTTGCATACATCTTTGGTACGTTTTTCCTGCATTACGTAAACCAAAAGGCATGGTGCGATAGCAATAAGCCCCATACGGGGTGATAAACGCAATCTTTATTTGATCACTTGGGTTCAGAGGTATCTGGTGGAAACCAGAATATGCATCAATGAACGACAACAACTCACACCCAGCAGTGGAATCTATGACTTGGTCTATCCTTGGTAGTGGGAATGGATCTTTTGGACACGCCTTATTCAGGTTCGTGTAATCGATACACATGCGCCAAACCACTGCCACGCTCGGATCATCCTTCTTCTTTTCCACCAGCACCGGATTAGATAGACAATCCGGGTAAAGCACTTCCATGATAAATCCAGCAGCCAACAAACGAGTTATATCATCTCCTATGATTTTTCTCCTGTCTTCGGCGAAGCGGCGGAGAGGTTGCTTCACCGGATTTGCTCCGGGTCTGACATTCAAAGAATGCTCGGCCAACTCCTCGGAACACCTTGCAAGTCCTGTGTGGACCAAGCAAAAATATCCCGATTCTCACGGAGGAAGTTGACGAGCTCGCTTTCCTATTTGTCATTTAACCCGGCACCAATTGTTACGGTACGCTCAGGGAACATATCATCAACAGGCACCTTCTTGGTATCTTTTGTCGCTTGGAATGAGACACTACCATGCGGGTTACTCAGCGCCGGCATATATTGTTGCGCGGACTGAGCCAGTGCCGCCACTTCTTGGATCTTTCTCTTTTCTTGCGCAATCACGAGTGACTCGGCCAGGTTAGACCCGGACGATGCACACTCAATGGAACGTCGGAAATCACCAGCGATAGTAATCACTCCATTTGGCCCAGGCAACTTCATCTTCAAGTAACTGATGTGACAACTTGCCATGAATTTGTTCAAAGCTGGCCTGCCAAGCAACGCGTGATATGCGCTCTCCAAGTTTACAACTTCGAACTCCAAATTCTCAGTCCGCCAGTTATCTCTTGTGTCGAACAATACGTCAACCCGAACCTTGCCTATGGGCTCACAAGAAATGCCTGGCATAATGCCATGGAAAGTTCTCCTTGTAGCTTGGAGCATATTCTTCGAGATACCCAACTTGCGCATCGTGTCCACATACATGATGTTGATGCTACTGCCATTATCTATCAGTACCTTTGAGAACCTCACATTGATGTTAGGCCCAATGAATGTTGGGTCCAACACCAGTGCATACGACATGAGCTTTGGATGATCCTCGATGCTCCAGGTAATCTCCTGATCTGACCAAGGCATATACCTCGTCACAGCCGACATAACGGCATTGACCTCCATATGTCGGTGCTGCAAGCTTTTTCTGTCTCTCTCTTCCGTAGTGAACACACAATAACTCCGATGATGCTCTCTGTACTCATTTCTCCCCTTGTTTCCAGGGTACCTCTGATCCTGTTGGTTTTGGTTCTCCACCTGATGCACTGCATCCCTTCTCTCATGGTTGTCATACCTCGGCGGAGGGGGAGGCAACATTAACTGTTGCATGTTCGCTTCGGAGAGCAATTGCTTCCGGGGTAACTCCTTCCGAGGTTGGTCATTCCGAGGTGCCTGACCATTCCCCGAACCACTTTGTTCTATTTTCCGCATCCACTCACACTGCCTGGTCGTGTGACCCGCTGGGTTACTCGAATTAGGCGTGTGAAATTTACACGGCTGATCCAGCATTGCCTCATAGGTGTACCTCGGACGGTCCTTCTTTTCTTGCCACTGTTTTTTCTGCTCTGGCGTCCAAGTTTTCTTTCCATCATTCCTTGGCGTCCATTGTTGTCTCTAGTTTTTTGACGTTGACTACTTCCTCCCCCGGGTTGATCCTGATTCACAGCTGCAACTTGTTGCGAACTGTATCGGTAATCCGGTTTGTCATCCCTTCTTTTACCTCGGTAATCATTTTTTCGGGATGACCCGGCCCCATCTCGCTGACAATACTCCTCACTTGACTCGTTTGAGGTGAGCCTAGGTTGCGTCGGATCACCCAAGGCATATGAATCAGCAATCCGGATCGTTTCTGCCAAGGTGGTTGGCATATCTCTTTGCAACCTTTGCCATAGCATGCTTGCATATCTGCATCCTTGCGCAAACCAAGCTATGGCCTATGACTCAATCACACCCTCACAAGAGTTTCGCACAGTGCACCAACGGGTTAAGAACTCCCGGTCAGTCTCATTCGGTCTCTGCCTACACATTCCTAGGGTCTGTGGCCTGTTGGGCCTTTGGTACGTACTTGAGAAGTTGCTAACAAACATATGCTCAAAATCGATCCAACAGTTAATACTTCTGGGTGGCAAATTGTTTAGCCATACCCTCGCTGGCCCTTCCAACATCTGGGGTACATATCTCACAGCCCACCTCAAGTTGCCTGTGGCTATTTTCACAGCAGTTGCATAGTTAATCAACCAATCCTCTGGCTTAGTGTTGCCGTCATACGTCTTTGTGCCTCTAGGTAACTGGAAGTTAGGTACCGGAGGTTCCTTCAAGATCCGGGGCCCAAAACAAGTTGGACCCGGAGGACCTTGACACTCAATTTGCTCCGACCTATACAGCCAATCCAGTTTTAGCCTGGCGTCATCAGGCATCAAGTTCCTGCCTCCCAATCTTGACCCTGTCACGTGATAGTCCGGTCTGGGATAGCCAGCATTCACCATCTCCGAAACACCATCATTGTACCTATCTTGCTCCTGTGGAGCTGCTCTCTGTTGCATACCTTGGTCGGCACTGTGCTCTTGCCGTGGTATATTCCGCTGTTGCGGTTGACCTGCACCTACCGAATTACGCTGTCTGGCATTGCCGTTTACAGCATTCCCTTGACCAGCATTACCTTGGTCGCGGTTACCTCGGCCAGCTTCACCTCGGCTCACACTCCTTCGATCCTCATTTCTTTGCACTTCCTTTCCTTTCCCTGCCCTTGCTGGGTCATATGGGACTATCTGCCTATTCCTCCTGGCCGAAGTTACTACTTCCTCTCTCCTAGGACCAGCATGAGGAGACGACGCGGCTCCAGCGGATTTCTCCGGGTTACCTACCGCCAAATGAACGATCTTGGAGGCCCCAGCTCTCCCCGGGTTAGCCCTGAGCAATTCCTCGTTTTGCCTGTTCGCAATCCGAACCAGCTCATTGACTCTATCTTGTTGTTTATGTCGGGCTTCACCCGTCAGACCTTCTAACTCGGACGCAGCTGTATCCGCTGCTCTGATGTTCTTTGCCGGGATACTATACTTCGGTAGCCCCACGGACAAACAATTTTCTGACTCCTCAATCCTAGTATCACCCTCTCTGTTCATCTCACTCATGAGGTTTCTTCCCTTCACTTTTACAGCATCAACCTTATTTGCCTTAGCGTACTCACGCAGTGTCATGTTCAACGACTGCTGAGCCGCGGCTATATTTTTCGCACCCTCTAGTATTTTTTGCCTAGTCTCCTCTAGCTCGGCCTATGCCTGAGCCGGATCTACCGCTGCTGCTACTGGGTTTGCCAAGCTATCCATTGCCTGCTGCAGCACATTCTCAGGCCTCTCTAGCGGAGGACCTCTACTTTTCCTTGGTGCCTTAGGGGTTACCTCCGGATCTGGTGCTGGATCCTGGCTTGTGCCTGCACCTGGCGCAGTCATCATCACCTTGGCACGGTCCGGGGAGCGAGTGATACGCGCCCCGTGAACCACGCTAAGGGGTGGCTCGCCTCCTTCGACGAGGTGCCGCGGATGAACGCACGACACATCGACAGTGACGTAAACCTTGTGCGCGCCGAGCTTGACGAAGAGGCCGTTGCACGGGAGAGGACGCTTGCCGAAGCAGCCAGCGGTTTCGCTGACGAAGTCCAGCGCTCCAAAGCGCTGAACGAGCCCGGAGACGATGCGTTCGCCGGTGCCGATGAAGTTTCCCGTCCAGATCTTCACCCCTGCTAGCGCTGCTAGCCCCACGGTGGGCGCCAACTGTCGTGGTGGTATCACGGCAGATGCCATGGATAGGCTAAAGGTGGGGACTAAATACACTAGGGCAATCCAGGGAGGGATAGTGTGGTGATTCCACACATGGTAGCTTTGTATTTGATTCACCTTCTCAGATTACAAGTGCTCCTTGAGCTGTATTGGGGAGAGGAGGAAGAAGGACCCTCTTACTCTCACAACTAGCTAGCCCTCAAGAACACACTACTAAACTGCAACACACTAGAGATCATCCCCTTCTACAGAGGCCCTATCCCCCCTTATATAGGAGTGGCTAGGTCTCCACTTAGGGCATACGTGGAGGCATATTCCAGGGAATATGCCTCTTCCCAAAATAGTAAGCCGACCGGGTCACTTTAACCCCGCGTCATCCATGTAGAGGCTACGTGAGCCACTGCGGTGCCTGCGTCATCCGACATAGGCTTCGTCACCTTTGTCGGCCACGCCTCGGTGGTCCTACCTCTGTCCGCTTCGCTCACGCTCTGCGTACAGCGGTCACCTTTGACCAGTGATATACCTTCCTTCTCTTACAAGCTTGATATAACCCGGATCCCACATAGTTGATCCGGCCACACCTATTCCTGCATACAGGTTAGATACATCTTACCGACATAAGGCTTAAGTCGGTTGAGACCAAGTTAGGTGGACGTCCCCTGGTCCGGGTTACTCCGTGATCCAGCCTGCCTTGAGGTGACTCAGCCAGCACTTGCTTTGACCTTGCCGTACCTCGGCTAACTAGGCCTTATACCCCGGTGTGACCCTACCCAGGGGTATCCCCCCAACACACCAGTTAGCATATTTCTTGTAGTGTCCGTTCAGGAATCTCTCCTTCTTCTTGGCCTCCGTGTTGATCTCATCAGGTGCATACCTGGCGAGGGACAAGAATCTGTCACGGTACTCTACTATAGTCATTCTGCCTTGCTTTAGTTTTCTGAATTCATCTCTCATTCGGGTGACTAAACCCTGCGGCACATGGGTGTGGCTGAACTTGACTTTGAAGGCTTCCCACATCATCACTTGACCGTGGTTCATTGTGCGGGTGCTGTTCCACCATGCTCGTGCATCTCCTGCCAGATAGTGGGTGGCAAACAGAACTTTCTCGTTGGCATCCACTCCTGTGACTTCTAAGTTATTCTCCATGGTCTGTAACCAATCATCAGCATCTAGTGGGTCTTCAGACTTGCTAAAGATTGGGGGATTGGTATTCTGGAAGTTTTTGAGTTTGGATCCATGATGATCCTGATTTCCGTGGCCCTGATTGTTGTGAGCCATCTGGGCGATCTGCTGCAGGGTGGCTAGATTTGCTTGGCGCTCTGTCCTACTAGCTTCGCGGTCTGCAATTAGCGTCTGCAGAATCTGCAGCATTGGGTTCGGTGATGAGCTGCTCCCTCCTTGGTTTCCACAAGTCATCTAGAGATTGAGATAGATAATGGGGTAAGTGGGAAAGTTCTAAGGTTCATGGTTTTGGCTTTTCAAAGCTAAAACTTTGAGTTTGACTCAGGTTTTGCAACTAACTTCTTTTCATTCATTCAAGCAAAGCACACGATACAAACACACACACCACAACAAAAGGAAAAACAGATGGTTTTAAGAACCATTGTGTAAGCTAAGATACAATGGGACCGATACTTCTCACTCCTACGATAGTGCTCTAGTGCATCTACTCATCATCGATGAAGTCGGAGTCATCATCATCGGTGTAGAAGTCCATGGCATCATCCTCTAGATAGTCATCATCATTGCTGAGGTACGAGTGAATATCCCCCTGGATGTCTTCACCTTCCTCCTCTTCTTATTTTGCTGCAAGCTGAGCTTCTTGTTCCTTGATGGTCTTCTCGAGCTCGGCCACCTTCTTGCAAAGACGGTCGATGGTGCGATCCTTCTCTGCGCATTGACGGCGAAGTGACTGACGATCCTTAACGACCAGTGAGAAAGTCTGGGCCTTCTGGGCGGCAATGGCAAGGTTGTGGTTGGATAACTCTCGAGCATTGTCCAATTCCTTCTGTCTGTCATACAACAGGAAGTCGAGGTTCTCCAATTGGCGCTTCAACTCTGGGTGACTTGGCATCTCTAGAGGCATTCCCATAGAATCACGCCTTGCATAGTGAGCAAAGCGAGTTCCCTGGATCAAGTTGACATTCTGTGCGCAAAGACGAGCGAGAGCGTCATGCATAGCCCTGGCTAATCCATCTAGCCAGTTGTTCTCTCTCATGGTGAATTGAATCTTCTTGGAAAGTGGTGCCTCCATCTTGCCTCGAAGATCAGCAACTACTAGCCATTGTAAATCTCCTCCTGGGTGGTCATTGAGTTAAGCTCCGAAGAATTCCGGATGCGGACGCTCGAGGTACTCAGATAGTGCATCAAGATCCCTCTCGAAGATCAGTTGGCCTCCGTTGCCCAACTGGTAGAACTTGCAGTACTAAACTTCAATCTCTAAGAGTTTAGGATGAGAAAGTTAGTGAGGTTATCAAGTGTGTCAAATTTTATGGAGTAATGTAAGACTTTTGAGGAATATGAATCTTTTTGAAAGAATCTCAAGGGTAAGAGGGGAAATATATTTTCACAAATACTCACTTTGGTTTTGAAACCAAGTTTTTGTTCGGATGTCCATTCTAACTAGTGTCTCCTATGGTCAGGATGGCTCTGATACCAACTTGTCAACACCCGGATTTTTAATCCCAGATGCCTGTTATGCCATACATCGCAATCCCAGGATTACCATTTTTGCGAGACATAACAGATTGGATATCACAGTACATCATCCATTACAAACCATAATAAGGTCTTACACAAATAAAGGATCTCCTGATCTAGTCTTAGTACAAACAAGTAGCGGAATAAATAGCGTAGCGGTGGGCTCTATCTTCAGGGTCACAGGCAATGTCGACGATGGGAGATGATCCTAGTTGTCATAGTCGTCCTGATGTCCTTCTTCTGGATAGTCCTCCTCATAGTCTGGCCACGGGAATAGCCAGTGACAAAGCCATGAGTACTCTTTAAGTACTCGCAAACTATCACTAACAAGTAAGGTAGTTCTAGTAGGAATGCTAAACTCTAAGTTTATTTGCAAAGTTAATTTTGAAACCTAAGCTGAGTTTAGAAACAAAGAAAGATAAAATAAAGTTCTAAATCACCTAAGTGGGAACTTAGTTGTCATAGTCACAACTTTGTTATGGTCTGGTCATGTCACAATTCACTTCATAAGTCATTTTGAAAACATCTGACAACAGAACAGTATGGCCACTCCAACTGTCCATAACTGCGGACGCGGCTATTCGAATAGTTTGACACGCTATAGAGGTGGTACACTTTCACCACAAAATTGGATACATTTGTCAGGGATAACCATGAATCATCATACTTAGTATGCAGATAATCAAACATAACCATTCCTTTACACACCCTAGTATAAGCACCTCTCCTATGAGCTTGGCCTCCAAGCCATGGCCATCTGCCATCCTGGGCACTACATAGGTGGACAACATTGAGAGGTAGCCTCAGCTCAAACCTCTCCTGCAAGGGAACTCATACTAATGCATATAAACTTCCGGCTAAGCCTTACCCAATTCAAATATTGTGGCTGTACGGTAAAATTGGAATGGTATCGCATCCGAACCCAACCATCAGTTTTTATAAAAGGGCTAAGGCTCATGCCTCAACATTTTCATCAACATAAACCAGTTGTGTTTCTCAACACCTGTCAAAACATCTCAATAGAATGACTCATCATTCCAAGGTTTTCATAAGCATTTTCACCAAGTATTCCCATCTAAAGTGATCAAGTTTTTGGTTTAGCTCTAAACACTAAGTTAAGAGTGTTCACTAATGTGGGATGCTAATATCAATCTCATGCCATGGAATGACATCTAAGTCTAATTAGATAGGTCATGTTTTATACTCTTTATGCTATCTATAAACAAGTAAAGAACTTTGGTAAAGTAAAAGAAAGTAAAGCTTGTAAGTAAAACTTGGGATTGGTGTAAATCAAAAGGTATAACCAAAGCGTGCCTAATGCATCTTGCTTGGGTTATCTAGCTTGCAAGGGTTAGCTTGCACTGTTAATGATGGCTTGCAAGTTTTAGCTTGCCAATAATATCTTGCCTTGGTTGGTGGAGTGGTTGAAATTCTCCTCATCTTCTTCGGGGTAGAACTCCTCGTCCTCGTAGACTTGGTTGGTATTATCGTCTATAAATAAATATGGGATACACAATCACCAAACAATACTTAACTAGTCTATTTAGCACACTAAGGCACATATTTGATGATCTAGTATCATCACATTCATCACAAGATTTAATGAACTAGTTTCATTTATTTTATTTGAGAAAAGTAATTTCTACTCATTGAAATTAATTAAGATTTAATATTCTCCAATTAAAATATGGGATCATGTGGACACATGTCATCACCACATATTCTAATACATGGTAATGTGATTTAAATGTTGGATCACCTTCTATAAAGTGTAAGATTAATATTTAAATGATTTGAAGTGACTAGACATGCCTATATAGCATTATTTTGGTACTAGTCCAAAGTCACTGCATGCAAACCCAAATATCATTACATATTCAGATAGGTATATTCAAATGTGATTTTTGAGAGTTGGAATCAACTCAAAAGCTATTATGGTTGATTTTTGAAAAATGTTTGAATGTAGAAAAGTCTTTGTCTTATTATTTTTGCTATATGTGATCTATAACTCTAATTGATTTAAATCCAACAGTCTTGGATAGAGATTTATATTATCTTTCCAACAAAATTGGAATCATGTCATTTTGTTAAGTAAATCTTTCTGAATTGATTTTTAAACAAGAGGACAGAAACTAGATTAAGTCTAAATAGATAAATACTTATTTGAATTCTAGGGCCAGCGCGGGAACACTAACGGGTCGGCCCATTCACACTCTGCGGCACAGAGAACAGCTGACAGGGGGTCCTGCATGTCAGCGATTGTTCTAACCCAAAGCAGTACGGGGCGATGTGGACCACACGATTAGAACCTAGATCGACGGTCGTGGCTTGTCATCGACGACGGACAGGTCGCCAGTGAAACGGAACCCTAGCGGCTCAGTGGGGGTGCAATGGGGGCTTACCAGGGATCCTGCTAACGTGGAGACGGGGGCGATCGAACTGGTGGATGACGACGGACTCAGGCATGGTTACGGCGGCTCCTAGGGTGGTCACAATCGACGGCCCCCTTGCTCCTATGTTGCGGCGAGCTCCGGCACAATTCTGGCGACTGAGGGCTCGAGCGGCTCCGGGGAGAAGTGGAGAAGGTTCAGTGGCGAGAGGGGAGGTGAGTGGTGTGCAGAAATGGGACTGGGGTGCCCTACTTTTATAGATCAACGAGGGGACCGTGAGGTGCGACGGTGAGCTCGTCGGTGACGATGGTACAGGGGGCTAATGGCGTGGGCGAGGTAGGTGGACGGTGCTCTGCCACCTGGTGGTCATCTACGATGTAATGGCACGGCTAGGGCCGGTGGCATTTGGTCGGGCGAGGCTGGCGCTTTGCGCGGCAGAGGTGGTGCTCGACGCGGTTCACGACGGTTGCTGGTCGCGCGGCAGGAAATGGGCATGTCTAGGAGGGTTTGGGGGTCAAGGCGAAGTGACGCACGCGAGCTGAGGGCAAGGCGTGGCTTGTGCAAGGCTGTCGGGGGCGGCGCTCTGGCATGGGCTGTGCATGGTGCAGAGGCGGAGAGCGCGGGTTGTCTGCGGTGGTCCATGGCTTGGAATTGCTCAGGGAAGGGATAATGGGCGGCCGTGCTATCACGCCTACCTCCCAGGTACGGCGGAGAGGGGCTGGGTGGTCTCCTGCGAGCTTCCCGTCCTCGATCGGCGGGCATGGCCTCGGGGTGGCGCGGCACTGCTGCTAAAGGCTAAGAGGTAGCCTGTGATGGCTTGGTTAGATCTAGGGGGACAAGGGAGAGCAGAGGGGACAAGATTGAGCTAAATGGCTTGACAAAGCATTGATCAACAATAGTGTTAGTTAGACAGATTTTATTTTCCTGCCAACTGTTGGACACAATGGTCGCAAGAACAAAAGTTTTGAAATTTGAAAAGATTTTTGGTGGGTGTGTTAATCTTATGCTTGAGCATCTGTGGTTGCTTGGGATTGTCAAGGTGAACTCATTTGAGTGGTTTTTAGAAAAATGTGATCTATGCATATGAAATGGATTCCATTTTCAAATGCCATTTAAAATTAGTGCTAAAATGTTTTTGTAAGATTTCAAAATGGGCCTTGGTAGATCTTTACTTGTACTAGCAATGGGTGCAAAGAGTTAGAATTGTTTCTGTTTGAATTTGACTTCTAGGAACACCTAAAGTAACTTAGTGGATTAAAATGGCACAAATGACCATTTGCATTTATTAATTCCATTTGATTTCTTTTTCTTTGGATTTTGCTTGGGAATGATCTAGATGATGTGGAATTCATCTTTGAATCATTTCACAACCATTATAACAAACAAACAAGGCAATTCAAAACAATTATATATTAATGCAACACACATATGCATTCTTAAATATTTTAATGATAAAAAGGTTTTGTTAACCCCAAATTGGGTGCTTTGGATCTTGATAACCTTGATTGAAGTTTTGGGATGTTACAGGTTTCATGCCTAGTCACACGCGGTGGAGAAGTCGGGGTGAGGAGGTTGTGAATGTTGCAAATTAAGAAGGGCGAAACCACAATGATGAAGAGCTGGAAGGAGGGAATGAAGACCTGTTGGAACATGATGAACATATCGGAGGTGAAGAGGATGCCAGAAATGAAGAAGAGGCCGAAGCTGAAGAAGAACAGGAGGATGCACATAACTCGTAGTTGTTGGCTTCAATGGTGCAATACTCTCATTTCAAAGAGTTGCTTTGTAAGCTGACGAGTAATGAAAGAGCTGCTTTCAAAGAGACAAACAAGTTGGTGCAACTAGAGGCGGACTCTATAACTCCTTTGTATCCTGGTTGCGACCTTGAGCAGACTGCCTGAATGTCACGCTCAAACTTCTAAATATCAAGGCAGAGTTTAAATGCAGCGATAGAAGTCTCAGTGCGTTTTTTAAGTATCTGCACAAAATTCTTCCCAAGGACAACTTTCTCCCTAGAAGTGTCCAAGAGGTCAAAAATATCATGTGCCCTCTTGATTCGCCGCACATAAGATACCATACATGCATCAATGACTACATAACACAAAAAAACAATGTACAAAGTGTGGTGAATCCTAATACAAGCATGGAAAAAACTCCTCAGAAGATTGTATGGTACTTTCAACTCACTCCATGTCTGCAACGCTAGATAGTAAGGATGCTGAGCTCATGCACTGGCATGGTTAAAGAAAGACAAATCCAAATGTATTAACACGTCCTTTAGATGCCTACGAGTGAAAAACACTCGATAGTGAATACATTGATTTCAGGGCAGACCAAGGAACCTAAGGTTGGGTATGAGTATAGATGGACTAAATCCTTTTGGAAACCAGAGTAGCATGCATATCACATGGCCCATTTTTGTATGGAATTACAACCTATCCCTTGCTTTGCATGAAGCAGAAGTACATGCACATAGCTATGCTAGTTCAAGGGCCTAAACAACATGGGAACAATATTAATTTGTATCTCGTGCTATTCAAAGAGGAGTTAGAAATATTGTGGGATAAATGAGTTAGTACCTCAGACGCCAACCAAGGAGCACCTTTCCCTATGAGAGCTATATTGATCATGATGGTTAATGGCTATCTTGTTTATGAATATGTCGCCTGCCAGGTGTGCCACAGATACAACGCATGTGTGAAGTGTATGGAGAACACATCCTTTATGCAACTAATAATTTAAGGCTCTCGAAAAAAATATTCAACGACAATCGAAGGTGGCTTAAACATAATGACGTGTGGAGAAAAACTAAAGATCGGTTCGATAATACTAAAGAGAATCAAGAAAATCCACATAAGAGGAGCGAGCATTGAACAAATCCAAAACTTGTTGGATACATGGAAATAGTGCTCTAAGCCAGGAAAGAAGCAGAAGGCCCCATATGTGCTACTTGGTGTATGGAATAGTGCTCTAACAAGATCCCACAGGTCATTGACGCGTTGATCATCGCCATCTTCTCGGCGGGCGTCACTGACATCAAGATGCTCGCCATGGGCGACGAGCTCACCTCCGCAATCAGGCTCTTTGAGCTGGCTGATAAGTATGCCAAGGCCGAGGAGCGTCGCTTGTTCACCCACAACGACCCCGACGCATCACCCACCTCCACGCCCACTAAGAACAAGAGCAAGGACTCTAAGCACAAGATGCATGCTGCCCTCGAGGCAGAACCCGAGAAGAAGAACTAGCATGGAGATGACAACGTGAAATAAGACGACCATCCCTTCTTTATCTACCACAAGATGCACTCCCATTGCACCGAGGACTACTACAAGCTCAAGAAAATCGACGACGAGCGCGGCATCCAGAGGAAGCGTGGAAATGGTCGCGGAGGTGGTCATGGCGGTGTCCGCTAGGGTGGCCACGACAACAACTACTAGCTGAACCAGCAGGCCAAAGCTGTCCAACAGCACCCCACCGAGGTAAACAACAACCTTCCTGAGGAAGACATCGGGGGCTACCATGAACCACGCAGGGTGGCGTGTATCCTCGGCAAGGATCAGGCCCCCATCTCAAACAAACACTTTAAGAAACTCACCCACAAGATCGGCGCCATCCTTCCCAGGGTCAAGGCCCCGAAGCTCAAGTGGTCGTAATTCGCAATATCCTTCGACACCAGCGACCACCCCAAGTCCACAAGGATCGTTGGCACCATCCCTTTGGTGTGCACCCCACCATCTACAATGGCATAGTCACCAGGACGCTCATCGATGTGGGCTCAAGCCTCAACATGATCTTCGTGGATACATTCTAAAAGATGCAAGTGCCCTACAAGTGCCTGATGCCCATGAGGCCCTTCTCGGGGGTGACCGAAGGACCACTATACCACTTGGGAAAGTGTGTCACCCTATCATGTTCCGAACTCACGAGAACTACTGCACCGAGTTCATGGACTTTGACGTCATTCATATAGTCCTGCCCTACAAGGCCATTCTGGGATACCCCGCGCTGGAAAAGTTCATGGCGGTCATGCACTACACCTACAACTTCGTCAAGCTTCTCGGTTGCAGCGGGACCATCACCGTCTGCGGCGACGAGAAGGACTTAGTGCGTTCCATCGAGCACGCCTACAAGGCCACTGCTACCACATACCCCACTGACGAGGATGTCGTTGAGCACATCTCCGGTCCCAGGAAGAAGGTGCTGCTGGGCGCCAATGGCTCGGGGGATACTGTCACCATCAGCGGGAGCCTCCCTCCCAAATAGAGTGCGCTCCTTGCCTTCTCGCGGGAAAATGCTAACATGTTTGCATGGACACCGTTAGACATTCCCGGTGTTCCCAGGGAGGTGATTGAGCACCACTTTGCAGTGTGTCCCACTACGCGTCCTGTGAAGTAGAAGGTGATATGCCAGGCACCGGAGAAGCAGAATTTCATAGTCTAGGAGATAAACATTCTCAAGAAGGCCAATCTCATCCACGAGGTCATTCACGCTGAGTGGGTCTCCAACCCCATCGTGGCACCCAAGGGAACTGGTGGAGGGTGTATTTGCATTGATTTCACCGACCTCTACAAGGCCTGTCCCAAGGACCCGTACCCTCTACCAAGGATCGACCAGATCATAGACTCCACGATAGGCTACGACCTCCTTTGCTTCTTGGATGCCTTCTCGGGTACCACCAGATCAAGCCGGTGAAGGAGGATGAGGATAATACATCATTCATCACCCCTTGAAGAATGCCGGTGCCACCTTCCAGAGGCTCATGGCCACCTCACTAGGAGATCAGATGGGCAAGAATGTAGAGGCGTGCGTTGATGACATCGTCATCAAGACCTATGAAGAGCGCACACTCATCGAGGACCTCTGGGAGACCTTTGCCAACTTGCGCAAGGTGAACATCAGGCTCAACCCCGCCAAGTGCTCTTTCTACATGCCTTCAGGCAAGCTCCTCGGGTTCCTTGTTTCGCACCATGACATCAAGGCAAACCCTAGAAAGATCAAGGCCATCAAAGAAATGCAGCCTCCATGATGACTCAAGGACATGCAACACTTGGCGGGGTGCATGGCCACTCTCGAGCGTTTCATCTTCAAGATCGGCGATAGGACCTTTCACTTCTTCAAGATCATGAGAGACCAGGCACCTTCGAGTGGACTCCTGAACTTGTCGTGGCCTTTGAGGGGAGAATATCATTTTGCGGCCTGAAAGTTGGGGTGTCCAGGCAACGCGGTACCCAAGTTCCCTGATATCAGCCAGGATGACTACAGTTGGTGTGCCAAATACAAATAGGGTCTTTTTTGGCACGAATTCAACTTTACGTTTCAATACAAAAAATCAGGCTAACGACCGTCAAGTTGGGCCCCCTGTCAGTTCTCGCCGTGTCATTGCATGTGTGTTCTTCTCATGAACCACAGCTAGTGTCATTGCATGTCTGTTCTTCTCAAAAACCACATAAGGATCCACCAGTGTCATTGCATGTCTGTTCTTCTAAACAAACCACATAAGGATCCCCTAGAGTCATTGCATGTGTGTTCTTCTCATGAACCACAGCCAGTGTCATTACATATGTGTTCTTCTCATGAACCACACATGGATCCACTAGTGTCATTGCATGTCAGTTCTTTTCATGAACCACACCTAGTGTCATTGCATGTATGTTCCTTTAAACAAACCACATAAGGATTCCCTAGTGTCATTGCATGTGTGTTCTTCTCATGAACCACACATGGATCCACCAGTGACATTGCATGTTTGTTCTTTTCATGAACCACGCCCAGTGTCACTGCATGTATGTTCCTCTAAACAAACCACATAAGGATCCACCAGTGTCATTGCATGTCTGTTCTTCTCATGAACGACACATGGATCCACCAGTGTCATTCCATGTGTGTTCTTTTCATGAACCATATCTAGAGTCATTGGATGTGTGTTCTTCTAAACAAACCACACATGGATCCACCTAGTGTGATTGCATGTATGTTCTTTTCACAAACCAAACATGGATCCACTAGTGTCATTGCATGTGTGTTCTTTTCATGAACCACAGCTAGAGTGATTGCATGTGTGTTCTTCTAAACTAACCACACATGGATCCACCTAGTGTGATTGCATGTCTGTTCTTTTCACAAACCACACATGGATCCACCAGTGTCATTGCATGTGTGTTCTTCTCATGAACCACAGCCAGTGTCATTGCATGTCTGTTCTTCTCATAGACCACATAAGGATCCACTAGTGTCATTGTATGTCTGTTCTTCTAAACAAACCACATAAGGATCCCCTAGTGTCATTGCATGTGTGTTCTTCTCATGAGCCATAGCCAGTGTCATTGCATGTGTGTTCTTCTCATGAACCACACATGGATCCACCAGTGTCATTGCATGTCTGCACTTTTCAAGAACCATACCCAGTGTCATTGCATGTCTGTTCCTCTAAACAAACCACATAAGCATCCACCAGTGTCATTGCATGTGTGTTCTTGTCATGAACCACACATGGATCCACCAGTGTCATTGCATGTTTGTTCCTCTAAACAAACCACATAAGGATCCACCAGTGTCATTGCATGTATGTTCTTCTCATGAAGCACACATGGATCCACCAGTGTCAATGCATGTGTGTTCTTTTCATGAACCACAGCTAGAGTCATTGCATGTGTGTTCTTCTAAACAAACCACACATGGATCCACCTAGTGTGACTGCATGTCTGTTCTTTTCACAAACCACACATGGATCCACCAGTGTCATTGCATGTGTGTTCTTTTCATGAACCATAGCCAGAGTCATTGCATGTGTGTTCTTCTAAACTAACCACACATGGATCCACCAGTGGCATTGCATGTGTGTTCTTCTCATGAACCATAGCCAGTGTCATTGCATGTCTATTCTTCTCACAAACAACATAAGAATCCACTAGTGTCATTGCATGTCTGTTCTTCTAAACAAACCACATAAGGATCCCAGTGTCATTGCATGTGTGTATTTTCATGAACCACAGCTAGAGTCATTGCATGTGTGTTCTTCTCATGAACCACACATGGATCCACCAGTGTCATTGCATGTCTGTTCTTTTCATGAACCACACCCAGTGTCATTGCATGTATGTTCCTCTAAACAAACCACATAAGGATCCACCAGTGTCATTGCATGTCTGTTCTTTTCATGTACCACACATGGATCTACCAGTGTCATTGCATGTGTGTTCTTTTTCATGAACCATAGCTAGAGTCATTGCATGTGTGTTCTTCTAAACAAACCACACATGGATCCACCTAGTGTGATTGCATGTCTGTTCTTTTCACAAACCACACATGGATCCACCAATGTCATTGCATGTCTATTCTTTTCACAAACCACACATGGATCCACCAGTGTCATTGCATGTGTGTTCTTTTCATGAACCGCACCCAGTGTCATTGCATGTATGTTCTTCTAAACAAACCACATAAGGATCCACCAGTGTCATTGCATGTCTGTTCTTCTCATGAACCACACATGGATCCACCAGTGTCATTGCATGTCTGTTCTTTTCATGAACCACAACCAGTGTCATTGCATGTCTGTTCTTCTCACAAACCACATAAGGATCCACCAGTGTCATTGCATGTCTGTTCTTCTAACCAGACCACATAAGGATCCCCTAGTGTCATTGCATGTGTGTTCTTTTCATGAACCACAGCTAGAGTAATTGGATGTGTGTTCTTCTCATGAACTACACATGGATCCACCAGTGTCATTGCATGTCTGTTCTTTTCATGAACCACACCCAGTGTCATTGCATGTTTGTTTCTCTAAACAAACCACATAAGCATCCACCAGTGTCATTGCATGTGTGTTCTTCTCATGAACCACACATGGACGCACCAGTGTCATTGCATGTCTGTTCTTTTCAAGAACCACACCCAGTGTCATTGCATGTTTGTTCCTCTAAACAAACCACATAAGGATCCACTAGTGTCATTGCATGTATGTTCTATTCATGAACCACACATGGATCCACAAGTGTCATTGCATATATGTTCTTTTCATGAACCACAGCTATAGTCATTGCATGTGTGTTCTTCTAAACAAACCACACATGGATCCACCTAGTGTGATTGCATGTCTGTTCTTTTCACAAACCAGACATGGATCCACCAGTGTCATTGCATGTGTGTTATTTTCATGAACCACAGCCAGAGTCATTGCATGTGTGTTCTTCTAAACTAACCACACATCGATCCACCTAGTGTGATTGCATGTCTGTTCTTTTCACAAACCACACATGGATCCACTAGTGTCATTGCATGTGTGTTCTTCTCATGAACCATAGCCAGTGTCATTGCATGACTGTTCTTCTCACAAACCACATAAGGATCCACCAGTGTCATTGCATGTCTGTTCTTCTAAATAACCACATAAGGATCCACAAAGTCATTGCATGTGTGTTCTTCTCATGAACCACCCATGGATCCACCAGTGTCATTGCATGTGTGTTCTTTTTCATGAACCACAGCTAGAGTCATTGCATGTGTGTTCTTCTAAACAAACCACACATGGATCCACCTAGTGTGATTGCATGTCTGTTCTTTTCACAAACCACACATGGATCCACCAATGTCATTGCATGTCTGTTCTTTTCACAAACCACACATGGATCCACCAGTGTCATTGCATGTGTGTTCTTTTCATGAACCGCACCCAGTGTCATTGCATGTATGTTCCTCTATACAAACCACATAAGGATCCACCAATGTCATTGCATGTCTGTTCTTTTCATGAACCACACATGGATCCACCAGTGTCATTGCATGTGTGTTCTTTTCATGAACCACAGCCAGTGTCATTGCATGTATGTTCTTCTCACAAACCACATAAGGATCCACCAGTGTCATTGCATGTTTGTTCTTCTAAAAAAACCACATAAGGATCCCCAAGTGTCATTGCATGTGTGTTCTTTTCATGAACCACGGCTAGAGTTATTGCATGTGTGTTCTTCTCATGAACCACACATGGATCCACCAGTGTCATTGCATGTCTGTTCTTTTCATGAACCACACCCAGTGTCATTGCATGTGTGTTCCTCTAAACAAACCACATAAGGAGCCACCAGTGTCATTGCATGTCTGTTCTTTTCATGACCCACACATTGATCCACTAGTGTCATTGCATGTGTGTTCTTTTCATGAACCACAGCTAGAGTCATTGCATGTGTGTTCTTCTAAACAAACCACACATGGATCCACCTAGTGTGATTGCATGTCTGTTCTTTTCACAAACCACACATGGATCCACCAGTGTCATTGCATGTATGTTTTTTTCACAAACCACACATGGATCCACCAGTGTCATTGCATGTGTGTTCTTTTCATGAACCACACCCAGTGTCATTGCATGTCTGTTCCTTTAAACAAACCACATAAGGATCCACCCAGGGGTGGATTTACCGTCCGGTCACCCTAGGCACGTGCCCGGGCTCAATGTCGCTGTGTAACTACACTCCGGCGAGCTCCTATAGTGTTTAGCGTCGCTGGAACAGAGATACTCGAGCTGAAAACGACGACAGTTTTTTAACTGGGCAAAATAGAACTTTTCCTCCCGTACGGGCCTAATGCTTAGTAGTACAGCCACGGGGGACACAGGCCCATTGCATCTCTTGCTTGGTAGCTTGGGCCACAACACGCATGATTGTTCCTGGAAACAGAAGACGAGGGTTCCGGATTTGATCTTAGCTCCGGCCTCTGGCGTTGTTAGTGGATTCTATTGTTGGTGTGGTCAAATCAAAACGGCGATGGATTCTATTCCGGATTTGATCGGGAAGACTGTAGAACGGGGATGTAGAGATAGCGCTTGGACGCCGCTCTAGTCAGGCTGTAACACTAGCGGGCGGCGGCGGCAAGTAGAAGCGCAAGCGATAGCTCTGACAGATCTTGAAGCGGCGGGCAGCATAAGACCGACGACGGCAATGTCCAGTACGTCTACCACGCGGCGTGCGCAAAGGACAACATAGTAGCACACTGTCAGTTTTTTCTCTTTCATTTACCAACAGCTAGATTGTGGCATTGGGTGGATAGAATTTAGTGAGACATTTGTTATCGTATTTCATGTTTTTTAATCTAGGATATATGAAACATTAGTGTTTATAAGTGCACGATATTCATCCATATGCGTGATACTTGTGGATCATGATGACAAAACAAGAAGTAATCTAGCCTGCGGCGTGCCCGGGCTTGGATAAATCCCTAGGTCCGCCACTGGTTCAAGTTCAAGAATTATGGAACGGAGGGAGTACATGACAACTCTTCGTATAGGCCTACCCTTGTTCTCCCAGATTTCGTGTATGAACGTATAGTTTGAAATGCAAAAACAGAAGGTTGTAATGATTTCTTGCTTTTATTTATTCGATTCTGATGTTTGTATTCTCAACATACACTCCCAACTGCCCAAGCTGACACCTAGCTATTCCTTCTCCACCTCCTGCTTTTGATTGCGGCACCTCAAAACTTGTCACCACCATTGAGTAGTTCAATTGTGCAATGCCCTACAACTCATCCTTCAGGTTTGAGCTCTTCTCGCGATCCGCCGAACCTGAGCTCTCGGAGCTCTCGGTCCGTGCCACCGATGAGTCTGCGCGCTTCAACTTGAAAGGGATGCTAGCATGCTTCTTGATGAACTTGTACATCTCCACCACCGTCCGGTCCCCCTCAAAAGTTATCTGCAAAGTTCAGCAAAAACAAACTGAATTAGCAGACACACTGAAGCACCAAAAGAAAATTTATCAGGTTGCCAGCTGACTAAAAAGCCCATGGTGCTCTTGTGCCCATTTCCAGCTCTAAGTTTGAGCTTTTAGCTGTTTGTCAGTTGTTTGGTTGGGCTTATTTTTGGCTTTTGAACTTTGGCTTATTATAAGCCACAAAAGCACCTGTTGGCGTTGGCTTTTGGCTTTTGGCTTTTGGCTGGATATTGTTAGATAACGGTATAAGCCAAGAGCCAAAATCAAAAGCACCTATTTAGGTGCTTCTGTGACATAGGCCAAAGGCCAAAAGCTAGAAATAAGCTCAACCAAACAGCCCCTACAATGGCATATATGCAAGTTTGTATGGATCTAGACATGGAATCGTTTTAGCAAAAACCCCAAAGGACAAATCGGCAGCTTCAACTTATGCATTAAAATTAAAAATGCATGTTTAACCTAGACTCTAGAGACAGTTCTAACAAAGTATAGATGATAGCACTGCTGAGAAGCCTATTAAGGAGAGAGGTGAGCAGAATGTGATTGCTGCCAACTGAAAACAAAACATAGTAACAGATGCATCACTAAGAAGTGGAATGTCATGTTTAAGAACTTACAGGTTCAAAGCTTTTCTTCCCAGCTGGGTAGAAGAGTATCGTGGGGAATCCATCAGGCTGAAACAGGAAGCAAGTGTCAATCTGTACTCTGGAAAGTCTACATACATCGTAGTGAACGGAAAACTGAGCATGTATATTTTCCATGTGTAAAAAAAAAGATAATTAAAAGGAAAACAGAGCTAAGTTGTAGCATGGTACCGTAGCACATGAATAGATAGGTGCAGATAAATATAATTTGGCATGTACATGCCAGCAGATAAATAATGGATCTATATTTTTTGTGCACTATAAACGAGTGCGGCTACAAAACTGAATTAAGAGAGGGTTTTGTGATTACTGATGGCCCAGTATGACCCCTGCCTCTCAAGTTTAGTAAGTAATATCCAGTTTGAACAAGACAGTAGGGAACCCGTCAAAGCCAACAGACTTAGACACTGACCTTGGCACAAGGATGCTCGTTGTTTGTGCCATCCATTTTAGCTATTACAAGGGAGTCGATGCCACGAAGATGCTTGGCCAGCTTGTTGTAGGTAGGCTCCAGTGTCTGACAATGCCCACACCATGGTGCATATATCTGCATCGAAAATGATGTGGCGTTATGGACAACCGAAAAGTTTTATGTTCTCAAATGCCTGGCAAGAACATACCTCCAGAAGGACATCTTTTGATTCATCCAGAACTATTTGATCTAGATTCTTGCCAACAACAATTTTGACATCCTCATCATTCTGCATAGGAACACAAAGAATGTCTCATTTTTCTATAATTAACGATGTAGATAGGAGATATCGGATCATTCTTATAGACTCACTGATTCAGGCACTGGATCAGACTTGTAGAATGGTGTGAGTTTGTCCTCCAGGAAATCTTGAGCGAATTCCTGGGTATTACAAAAAGAAGCATGATTTTCTTTTAGAAGAACATTGTCTTTTCTGTTTCCATCCTGCCTAGTAGTAGCAGAGCCTTCCAATCAACAATCACAAACAGGAATGACTATAGTGGTTAAAATTGTATTTTCTACAAAAAATAAAGTACTAGTTTGGCAAAAGACAAGAAAATGCACAAAGATACGCAGGATTTTCAAGCACAATATAGTATAAGCAGAAACATACAATGGAAGGACAGCATAAATAAAAACAGCAAAAGCAGGACGTCAGCTTAAAAGTAGTAACATAGCATATATTCTCTTGCAACAGTTGAACACACTCCTATGATTTTACTTCTGATTTGCTACCGAATTTATAAGCATATTTACCTTAATGTTCTCCAGTGACATTTCACCACTAAGGAAAAACTTTTTGGCGTCTTCATTCCCAGTGTAAGCAAGAACCTGGAAGTAATCGAATCAAAATATGCACAAAAATTATCAGACAGGTTAAAGCAAAGTCAAACTGCTGCTTCTGTTCCTGTGCGATAAATTGATGCGCAAAAGATATGAAAAAAATGAGACTCATTACTGTGGTCTCTTGTCCAGTAATTCCAAAGTAATTGGCAACGGGTTCACCAACTTCCTCATTGTCTCGCTCCACAAAGACAAATAAAAGCTGCATTTGAGACACACACAAACCACATCAGTGCTTGGTAAGAAATCAATCCCACATGAACAAGCACACGAGTTAGGAAGAAAAATAATTAATGAGTCAGATGCAGGATCTGAGCACAAAACATGGAACAAGACAAGGTGAAAAGTTCATCAAACAGAAAAATTACCTTTCCCTTGTATGGTTTTGCTGCTTCCTTAAAGATGGGTAGAAATTTCAAGGACTCGCTCGCGACAGCAAATAGTAAAATCTGTTTCACAAAACAGAGCACAGCGGATCAGGAAAGGAATAATATGTGGGCCAAAAACGTGAGAAAGCAACGAATACAATCTCATGGCAGATGACTTAGACGTACTTGCTTCTTGATTGGACTATCAAAGATTGCAGGGGCATTTTCCTGTGTGAGGGTGGTGATCAACGGAAGCTTGTTCGCCGACACGAATTCGGCAATGGCAGATGCTCTGAACTCGCCATCTGCATTGATGGGCGGTAAATTACGATCAAATTCAGCAGTCAACCCATCTATAGAAACGGAAAGAAAAGGGTGGTGCTGGAAGGTGAAGCAACTTAAGGTACCATATACGACCAGCTTCTCCTCCTCTTTCTTGAGCAAGACTACGGACGGGCGCTTGGCTTCGGGGTCAATGTGAAAAAGTTTGGCTACATCAGGACTGGTGGTCTGGTAGAAGTTGACAGTGTCTTCCAGCCTTGACGCAGCAGCAAGCTCGTAGCTGTGAGCACCCTACAGCATTTGACAGAATAATGATTGATGACCACACTATAGTCTGGAATAGCTTAACATGCAAGCACATCTCCGCTATTACGATTTGCTCTCAGCACATGGAAACATAGTATGCATTGTGAAAGACAACTAGCTAGCTGCATTGTAATTGGGATCTGAAATGAATGTACTAACTAAGTCAAACATCCCATAAACAAACTAAGTGGGAATTGGGGGTAACATGGCCTGTTTGGTTTCAATTCAAGCAATTGGGTTGACTTGGCTGCATCAGAACGTGCACAGAGCCAGAGGTAGGCAGCGTACACACCGAGAGGGAGTGGAGGAAGGCGAGGATGGCGGTGTCGTCCCGGGTGATGATCTTCTGGGCGTCATCGACCGTGGTGACGTTCTGCACCCCGGGCCCCAGCTTCTTGGTGACCCACGCGACGATGGCGTCCCTGGAGCAAAGAGATAAATAAATCTTCAATGACTGAATGATACAGCAGTAAACTGACATAGAGTGGAGGGCGGGTGGTGGATTCGGTAAATTCATACTTGGTCCTCTCGCCGGGGTACTCCTTGTGCACGCCGTCGACGAAGAAGAGTAGGGTGGGGAAGCCCTGCACGCCGTAGGCCTCCGCCAGCTCGGCCTCCTCGGTTGCGTCGACCTTGGCGAGTGCCACGTCAAGATTGTGTTCAACAAGGTGCGTGGCGGCGGCGGCGTAGTCCGGAGCGAGCGCTTGGCAGTGTCCACACCAGGGCGCGTAGAACTCGACCATGACGTGGCGGCGCGCGGCGAGGAAGGAGGAGAAGTTGGCGGCGGTGAGCGGCACGACGTGGGCCTCGTCGATCTCGGCGTCGGAGTCGGAGGATGAGGAGGGGTCGTCAAAGAGGTCTTCGGAGTCGGAGTCGTCCTCGGGGGAGCCCTCCTGGAGCCATCCCTCGGGGTCGTTGGCGGGGATGTCGCCGGCGTTGTCGATGATGTAGTCCAGGTCGTCGTCACGGGCCGAGGCGAGGGATAAAGAGAGGAGGAAGGGGGTGGCGAGGAGGAGCAGGAGGAGGACGAGGGGGAGAGATCGGGGCGTCGACATGGCCTGCAAGGGGAGTGTGAGAAATCGGGGGATCCGAATGAATGAGAGGTGAAATGGAGTATTTCAGAGGAAGAAGGCCAAGACTTGGAGGTGAAAACGGTGTGACTCACTTAGAAAATTGGGCAAGTCCAAAAATTCGTTGGGATCATCGGACGGTTTGTGATGCAAATCCTACTTGAGATATGTTTAGAGCATATGCAAGACGCGCAAGCGCAAGGATCGTCGTCACCACACCATCATCGTATAAATCCATCAACGGTTAGCTTAGCACATGGACAAATTAAGTTGTTTACATTTTTGTCACTAATACTGGATGCACTGAAGCAAAACGCTAGGCGTCCCCCGGACGAGGGGGCTTCCCATCGTCCTCCTCCCCGCGCGCCACGTGTCCCTCCAAATTCCGCTTTTGCTGCAGAACGCGCCATTTTTGCCACATATGTCCTCGCTTTTGCTTCCGAAGCGTTTCAGAAATAGAACGTCTCGCCGGAGACTTCGCCGGAGACCTCGCCGGAGTCTATGCAGCAAAAAAATTGTACTAATGTAGCAAAACCGATTTCGTCGGAAACATCATCGGAAAAAACTCGTCGGTGACTCTTGCCGGAGACCTTGTAGCAAAAAGTTGACACTGTTGTAGCAAAATCACAATATGGTTGTAGCAAAAAAGTTCTTCTAATATAGCAAAAAACCTACTTCGCCGGAGACATCGCCAGAAAAACTCTTGCCGGAGACCTTGTAGCAAAAATTTGACACTGTTGTAGCAAAAGAACAAGACGTTTCTAGCAATAAATTTCTTCTAATGTAGCAAAAACCTACATCACCGGAGACCTCGCCGGAGATTTTTTTGGGCACCTCGTCATAGACCTCATTAGGGATGTCTTAGCAAAAAAATAGGAGAACGATTGTAGCAAAATATTTGTACTATTGTAGCAAATCAATTGGCCGTCGGTAGCAACGCCACCGGCCGTCGGTAGCAAAAATCCGTCGCCGTACATGTAGCAACAACTTCAGCCATTGCTAGCAGCCTCTCGTACCCCTTGCAGCAGCGTCGTCAACCGTCGGTAGCAACCACGACTACCGGGGAGGCTGGCATCTCAGGTCGACGACGGGGAGTCATGGTCATCATCTAGGCGCAGCGGCACCGGGATCGCTCCGGCGACCAAGCCAGCGGCGCGGGAACCGCGCGGGGCGGCGTCGAGATGGGAGCGGACCTCGCAGATGGGGCGGCAGCGAAGATGGAGGTCATCCGTCGTGGTTGTCGACGCTATCCTCCTGCTTGAACTGAGGATGGCACGAGCTCGAGCACGAGGATCGGCAGGCGAGGCCGAGTCGAGAGGAGGCCGGGGAAGGCGCGAGAGGAGGCCGGGGAGGACGCGAGAGGAGGCCGGAGAGGAGGTCAAGCGGAGAGGCGGCGTCTCGGTCTCCACCCGTGGAAGAGATAAGGAAACAGGACGCTTGGTGGGTCCCGCAGGCCGCGTGGTGGGAGGGTCAAGTCCGTAACGGGAAGGTGATCAATTTCCTGCACTGAATTGGGCCTCGGATTTGGTATTCCGGAATTCAGGGCCGAATACCACCGTTTGGCTGAGCGTGGAAACGGAGGCCCAATTCCAAGGGCTCCCCCGCGTGCCTGTCTCCCACGGGAGCGAATACGGAGGTCGGACCTCCGTATTGCTTCGGAATCGGTCTCGCGAGTCGTTGAGTCTTCCTCCTCCTCGCCTCCATCTCGCTCCCGAGCGACCGAGGCGGAAGAAAGAACCTGCTAGAGGCGCACGCAGCGGCGCAGTACCTCCGGCGACCCTCTCCCCCACTGCCCTCCTCTGCTCCGACGACCCCTCTCTGGCCCTATCTACCCCGCGCTCGCCCTCTCTGGCTCCCTCTCCCCCGCGTCCGCCCTCCTCCTTGGAGTAGGTCTTGCACATATATGAAACCAAATTTTTCATTTTCTCTCGATTTGCACCTTTTGATCTACGGATCCCAGGAGATTTGAGTCCAGCTATGACCAGCTATAACGTCTACTCCTACTTGATGTGTGCCTGCTGTAATTTATTTTTGATATATAACATGTGTATTGCTACTATGGTTTGTGCTTCTGAAATTGAATAAAAATGATATGAAAGGTTTATTGTATATGCCAATTCTCTGATTAATGTCACAAATGGTGTGTGCATTGTAGTTTCATTACTTTCATTACTATACATGGTTGGTTATCTGACTAATGTCACAAATTATGTATTCATGTTGTACCCGTTGTTGGTATTTGCAAACTATTTTGTGTAACGAGTGTTCGTGAGCTTGTTCATATTATATATTTTAATATTAATATGTGTGAAAAATAATACATGTGCATTCTAATATACATATGCTATTTTTACATATACACAAGTTTATATTGTCCAAACCGAACGAAACATCCAATTCCAATTCAGAACATCCAAACAGAATTTGGAATTGGGTACCAACCGCTGATTCCAACAGCAAATTCCGAGCATATCCAAACAACAGAATTCGAATTGAGGACATTTCATTTCCATCTTGGTTTTGGTATTCTCATCCAATTCAATACCAAGATCCAATTCAGTGCATCAAAAACAATGACGGCGGGATTGGTTGCATGCGTAGGCCCCGACCAGGCCCATTAGATGTAGTTTGGGCCGTTTAGACTATGGCGTGCACATTCTTCTCTCAAAAATATAAATACAGATATTGTTGCGTTCATATACTGACTAAACCACTCCTGGGCCAGGCCCGGGCGGGTGCAAGGGGGAACACATGCTAACCTAAAATGTCACATCCATCTATTCCACCTACTCTCTACTCAAAAGTTCTGTCTCCAACGACAAACACCAGAGCGAGACAACTCCCTCTACGACGGTGGTATCAAGATTCACAAGTACTCCCTCCGTTTCTAGCTTTACGGAAAAAAGTATATCTAGACTTTTTTTTGATGTGTAGGTTTATCTAAGTTTGGAGTGAACCTACAACTAAAAAAGATCTAGATACACTCCTTTTACAAAGCTAAAATATCTTATATTTTGAAACGGAGGGAGTAGTTCCTTTCTGGCGGTGGTCCACCTCTTCGCGGTAACCACAACAGCAATATGGTAAGTACTAGCGTTGCGAATGGGCACCCGATCTGCTCCGCTTCATAGACAAAATTTATTAGTCTAGTTTAAAAAATTCAACAAAATTTGTCTAGTTTAAACTAAATTTTGCTTTCGCGAGCTCTCGCGGTTGCCGCTTCACAACCCTAGTAAGTACTCTAAACTCCTAGATTAGGATGAAGTATCTTAAATCACGGGGCGGTGAAGGTCAACATTATTTCTTAGTGAAGATCTATCCATATCTTTGTATTACTTGGATTTGAGATCTCACGGAGGTAAGAGGAAACAGCAGGGCAACTTACCATTAAGAAACAGTATAACTTGCCTACCTAGGAGCCTCCACAACGATTTGACATTCTGAACCGTTGGATTGCTTGATTGAACGTCCTGGATCCTTCCTTTGTCCCGCACGGGCACCTGGATCTTTTTTACAGCAATCGCTGCGCGTGTTTCGCCTGACCTGCCATTAGATGGGCTGCTACTCTGCAAATATACTACAGTGAAGCGTGGTTAATTGGGCTGGTACGTGGTTGTCTAGGCTATTTTCTGCAGTTAGCCCATCCGACGAATCACCCTGGCCTGGCTTCACGAGCGAGGGTCATCGATCGGATAAAAGGAACACGATAGCGAAAGGGCATCGAATAGTGGAATCACCCCCTTCCCGACCTCTGCTCCTCTGTCGCGAAGGACGAACTCCCACCACTTTAGCCGTCGCCGACGCCGCGCCATCGTCACAACCGAGCCTCCATCTGTTGCCCTTCTCTTTGCAGCCTTGCGTCCTGCCTTCACGACGCCGGTCACCTCCAGGTCGCCTCTGATCCAGCCAGACAAGGTACGCCGCCACTTAGATCGGGGATCCTCCTTGATGCCTCTCGGCTCCAATTGCTCTCCCAACAACCAGGTCTTCGGTGCCATTCACATCACCGACTGCCACCAGCCGCTTCCTCACCTGCTACACTGTGCCCCACCGTGGCTTCCGCGGTGGTGCGTCCCAGGTGCAAAGCACGTACAGTCATCCAATCACCATAAGCTAGGCGTATTCTGTCTGTCTCTTCCGATAATCTTGGCGTTCAGGCAAGTAAGAAACATGCCCACAATCATGTTACCTGTCATTCCGTCAGTTCACGATTTATATTGGTTTGGTGTAGCCATGCTTTTGATTTTTCCATTGAATACGTAAGAGGTATAGAGGCTGGGTAGTATATTTTGAGCACCATCGATGGATAATGCTCCTATATCAATTGGATACTAAAGGACAGGAGTTCACTTTCAGAAATATTTTATATTTTCATTGTCGCTTCTGATTATTTTTTTGAAGCACTCCATGTGTACATGCTCTGGTCTTCGATGTCAGTTTTTTGCCTATCCTGTATTGTTCTCACTTTTCAAACCCTGATTTCTAATGCCTCCAGCTCTGATAAGTTATATTTATCACAAACCAGAGCGTAAATTATTCCTTGTATACACTTTTTAAATTAAAGGACAAATGGTTACGCGACATCATGTATGCAATTTTGTGGGATAAGGCTTAGTTTTTTATATGGTGAACAGTGCATCTTTAATTCTTTTGAACTTACATCATGTATATATATATATATATATATATAGATATATATATAGATATATATATATAGATATATAGATATATATATATATACCTGTCCAGAAGTAACATTTTGCTATTTCTTCTAGGTTTTGCAAAGGAACTTGGTCGAGTTAAATGACATTTTATACTGACGAATGCATTAGAACTTAATCATGATGGCTGGAGGTGTTTTGTTTTTCCAATACTATTTTACATTTTACATGATTATATATCACTGCCGACTTGCTTTGTGCCACTGTATACCTGATGTTCAAGCTATACATCCACATTCGAAAATCAAATAAAGTATTCCTTTCTGTCAAGCAAGCTACGTTTTTATTTTTCATTTAACATTATGAATGGCTTTAGTCTCGCATATCCACATTATATACCAGAGCACAACATTATGTACCAGGGAGCTATCTTTCTCTTGAGATGATTCTGTGTTGGTGGATTACTCTTTCTTTATAACAAAACACTGCCTTATGTTACAAAATTAAAGATACCTGTAGAAAAGCTGGTTGTACACACAAGTATTCTCTGGTAACAAGGTCTATTGCCCTATCTCCTAGCAGAAATTATTTCGGTTACTTGCAGAAAATAGGATTATAAAGTGACTCAAGTTTCATAAGGAATATGGAAGGAAATGTTTACTGGCTATAACCGGATATCCACACCCTATCCACTTCATGCGAGAAATAAACGTAGGATAATAATCTCTTAATAAAAATATGACCATCTAATTTTTGAGCCCCCCTATCCAAAATCTATGAGGCTTTGTTTCAAGCACTGATGCAAAATCTGCAGGTTGAAATGAAATCAGAAGTATGGGAAGAGCACCTATTATGATGTACCTCTTCTCCTAAAGGTGAGTTCTTATGCAAAAAAATCCTTAACTTTGATCCATATTCATTCCCAGAGCTTCTGCTTATTATCAATATCCAGAAACATTGAAATATGTGAAGTTAGGATTTATTTGTGTATGTAAATGAAAAAGAAAGATAGCAACATTTACTTTGCGATAGTATAGGTAGAACAAGGGATAGTATAGCGAGTTCTGAAACAACGGTTTTGTGATCTATTATTGGCAACTTACACCTTTGAGTGCATGAAAAGTAGTCTGAGCTCAACAAAATTGATTGATATTTGCATCATGCCATGTTTTGCACTACTTTACAAATATAATTCATAGGCTTGCGTCAATGGTTTCTAGATGAGTACTCCCTCCGTACATTTGCTTCACAAATCTAAAACATCTTATATTTCCAAACGTAGGGAGTATGTCTTTTTATACATAGGTACTCTCAGAAATTTCAAGTATTTACTTTTGGGTTTAAGCTAAGGTTTTCATTTGATTCTACAATCACATGGGTGCTATCTGGTTGGAAAACGAGGAAACAAAGGTGGTAGCATGGTTGATATCAAAACTCTCAACTCGCGATATATTTCGTTGTTAAACAAGGTTGATGTGTTATACTGTCCCGCACTTTACCTGACTGCACATTACGTGCACGCCTGTAATCAAATCTATGACATGTTATTGTTTAATATGGTCCTAAGTTGTGTCTCCAGCAATTTCAGAGATGAACATGAAACATTCCATTGATTATCTGGGTATTTGTCACATTTTTGGCGAGTATGATTTATATGTATAGGGAAATAAGTTTAAGCGACTTTTCTTGTGCTCATGTGCATTACTACTGCGCTATGTACATGGATGTGTAGTAATTTGAAATATTTAAGTTTCTATGATAGTTTTAGGATCAAAGTATTTCATGTTTGTAAAACTACCTTCTTCGATTAAATAATAGGCTACGAAATTTAATTGTTATGTCCTGTGTTCTATATCTTTATGTTAATCATTGTTTTAGAATCTTAAAATTACTATCCTAAAATGGACGGGCATGGCAACGCGCAGTCATGGTCTAGTTAAGCATTAGGGCACCAACTAGGGTGGCAGTAGTATACCATTGCTTCATGATGTCATAGATGAAAAAGCATGTGAAACTACCGGTTGAAATGGCTAGCCTCCAAGGTAGTGACAGCTTCAAATGGCCCACTTTTTTCCTGCTCCTTTTCTCTAAGTTTCTGAGATTTTAACCAATGAAATGAGCCCATTTAGCTTTTTGCTAATGAGGAGGCTGTCTCTTCTACATGATCCCGTCTAGCTCTGCAAGCAGCTACTTTCCCTGCCCTGGACCATCCATGCTCTTAAAAAGCTTGCTCGTTGCCCCTACCTCCTCTGCAATCGACGGCGCAAGCGCGCCACCGCTGGCTCCTGTTTCTGCACCAACTGACGCGCTTTCCCGACCTATATCGCGGTCGTCCCCGACTAAGTCCTACCCTACCAATGCTCACCAGCAAGGCAGACATAAAACTATGGGTCTTGTCCAAGAAGAAGGGGTCCAGGAGGCAGATCCGACGGCAGCGGAAGGCTCCGTGTAGAGCACGGAGAGGGGATGGTCCATGACTAGCGAAGTTGGGAGACGATATCCACTGGCCAGCTTGGTCGGGCGGCACCGCATCGGTAGCCGAAGAATCTGATATGTTTGGCTCAACTGGTATGGAGTATCCGCGGAAGGGCAGGGTGCGGGAGTGGCAGGGGATATGTGGGAATCGTTAGGGTCATGGGCTAAGTCTGTTGGTTTTATCAAAACGACACCAATCGTTATTCGTTAAGGGTGGCAGGGTTGTTAATTGTTCGCAACTCTAAAGGGCAAATCTGTCCAAAAAAGGAAATGAGTAAGAAACATGGAGGTGGTGTTTTGGCTCCCATGTACAAATGAACCTATTATGAAAAATGCATAAAAGATTAAAAAATGTAAAAAAGATGTTGCATATCCGAAAAGCCTATGTTCAAACATAATTTTTTGGGAAAAAGTAACATTTTATGTGGTTTCTGTAAAAAAATGCCCCTAAATAGTGGTGTTGCATCATCGAAATTTGTCTTTATTACATGGGACACGAAAAAGGTTCTTTTTCCCCCAAAAAACTTATGTGCAAGCATAGCATGCCCAAATGTATATGTGAATATTATAACATCATACAAATTAGGAAAAGGGAAAAGGGTAGATCTGTAAAATGTGCATTTGTATGGCACATATCTAACATTTGGGGTAAATTTCAAAATTTTAAGTTTTAGCGTTGAATTTGGTTCTAGTGAGACTTTGAAGCTAAATGTTCACTAGGTTTTTTAACCAAATTCAGTTCTAGGTTTGGGAAATTCAAATTTGATATATACAAATCAAAATGATCTCAAAATTGAGGTTTTGCCCAAGTCAAATTTGAGTTCAAATTAAATAAACATATACAATGAATAATAAACATTGGACAAACTTGAAGCTTTATTCATAGAAATATGAGTACAAGATTCTTTACAAGAGTAAATCCAAAGGAATATTGAACCTAATATAAACTACAAACAGGAAAATAAAATGCTAAACTAAATCCTATCTAAACCTATCTAAGTTTCTCATCTTCATCTTGCCATATCTTGTTTTTGCTTCAAACCCGAAACACACAAACCACATTGAAACCAAATATCTTTGGTTGAAATGTTGGTCACACCTGTGATGGGGCCATGTTAATTTAGAATCCAAGTTGGTATTTAGGAACTAGTCCTAAAACCAAGCCTAAGGTTTTGGAAAAGAAGACGAGAACAACAAAAATAAGAAGTGCAACTGTGATCAATGCCAGAATGGAAAATAAGATGGCAGTATTGCGTTGGATCATGATCAGAAGATCAACAACCAGTAGACAATACTAGAGATAACTAGCTAACAGAAACCGTATAAACCAATAGTAAAACAATACACCTCAAGCTTTGGATTCTTTTTAAAGAACCAAACTGTGATGATTATTGGAACACTAGTCAGTTTTGGATAATCACCACATTCCCAAATTTAGTGAAACAAACTTGCATGGTGATAACAATCTAGCAAGAGTAAAATGTAACTAACTAAACAAATAGAATACTTAGTAGAAATAAATCATAATCATAAATCCACTTGTCAAATCCCAAAATTGGCAAAGGACACACTAGCAACTGACATGCCTTATTTGGCAAGTCACATAAGCCACAGCATGGGGTTGACCAACAAAAACACTAAATCTGCACATAGAACTAAATTAGAAGGTCGGATGCACACAAGACCAAACAACACTAACATAGGTATACCCAACGGGCACCCGACTCTAACCTACCTGGCTTGGCCTAACAGAAGGCCTGCACAATGATCTTCCGAGGATCCGCAAATCCCATAAGGACACCGACTCCTAGCGCACAAGGAAAGAGCAAGATTAGAGATGGGAAAGTATTAGGGTTTCACCCTCGATCTGTAACCAACTCGTACGGTACTTGAGACCAAGCTTGTGCATATAAAATCTAGGAGGGCACCACGCAATCCGCAATCTCAACACCTATAGTTTACGCCAGGTCCAATATGCACATCCACAGCCATCTCGGTGACATTGTAACCTTCATCTTCATCATCAATCAAGAACAGACAAGCAGGAAGTAGGGTATTACCCTCCGGGGGACTGAACCTAGGTAAACCATGTTCTCCATGTTGTTTGTTAGCTGACAAAGTCACAAGCGCACATCTCCTTCCCAAAAACCCAAGTCCATCAAGTATGGGCATTACCGTGGAGACCCCACGTCAATTGGCACCGTCTGTGGGAACTTTGTGCACTGATGTTGTGACTTCAACCATTTCATCATTGGTGATCTATGATTCATCGGCTTTTAGGGAGTAGATCCACTTCTGCTCCCTCAACTTCACCTTGCACTCACCATCTTCTCTCTCGAACTTCGACTTCCCTGATGCTAGAATGGATCTAATGCTTGGCGACATGCGTTTTCACGTGGGAGAAGTGGGCACACTTTGTCTCCCGGATCCAATCTTCCCGGTTCCGATGGAGATGGCATCACTGTTGATCGCCCCTACCTCTTGGATGCTGCCTCCTTTAAACTTCTTCCACAAGCCTAGCTTCACCGCATCATCTTCCTATGGCACCAGCTGTGACACCCTCCAGGACGTCACTTCCGAGGGTCTGATTCTAGATCGTGATCATGTTAGTTCCGATCTGTGAGCTATGGGAGTAACATCTACCTGATCCGCTACCTATGTTTTTTCGTCAATCACAACTCAGGAACCGAGGATGAAACTGGTAACAACGGTGACCGAACCAACAACGGAGGCAATGGTGGCGACCGACTCGACAACGGTAGTAACATAGGCAGCCAGGCACCTATCAACCTCACACCTGCTCAATGGGAGAGGGTGAGGCAAGATCTAAGGGGTGTACCCTTGGACCTGACACAACACGTGAGGAGATGATGGCTTACCATCATCTCCTTACCCAGTTAACCGACCGCCAACGGGAGCAAGAGATTCGACTCGATGAGTGTAGGCGACTAGCCGACAGTCGACCATACGACGGGCAGAACTATCCTCCATCGATGGATCCTTGTCAGGGAAAAACTACAATCTCAGGGCGCACAAGCGGTGCTCTCGGACACGGCACATGGACGAGGAATAAAGGCCCGAGTTCTCTAGAAGCCTTGACTCCTCCTTCATGAATGTGGACTCTTAGGGTAACATGATGCCCAAGACACCACAAGCGGCCATCATTGCGGCTACCATGTACCTATTGTCCAACTATCCTCCAGTGGGTGATCCACGAGGTACCATCCACAAATCTGCCATCACCGGCCTCGGTCTGGTGGGAGCCGTGCTCACGGCAGATCATATGCGGAATGCAGAAAAGGCAGTAACGCCACGAAGGACCAACCGATCACCACCACGAGACTACGATTCACTGTGTCATCATTGTAGCCCACGGTAAGACACTCGAGGGACGTGCGAGTATGACACCCATGACGAGATCACACAACACAAGGTCAACAAATCTCGCAAGGAACGCGCCAATTCCGACTCCACCGAGTCCGATGAGGAAGACATTGAGTTGTGCATTCCTAGATGCTTCAGCCATCGCATCTGACGATCAAGGATGCCAAAGGGTTTCAAGATGCCCTCTGACACCCAGAAGTACGACCGACTCTAGATGATCACCTTCAATCAGTAGGGTGCCACATCAGGTTGAAAAACACCTACATGTAGTGCATGTAGTTGCAACTGAAGGGATCCACACATGCTTAATTCAAATCCTCCCCAAGGATTCGATTGGAAGCTGGGAGGAGCTAGTCCACAACTTTGTCTGAAACTTCAAAGCCACGTACAAACGACCAACATCCATTGAGGAGCTTCGGGCGTGTACTCAGAGGGTTAGCGAGTCAATTTGCTCATACATTCGGAGATGGTTTACCATCAAGAACTCCATCGAGGATATCTCCGTAGAATGAGCAATTGACACCTTCAACACTGGCTTATGCATGCGAGACCTCAAGGAGGAGCTGGGGCGCGTCAAGCCCAAAACCGTCGACCACCTAATGGACATCACCAATCGATGGGAGGATGGCAAGGACATCGTACATAACATTCACGTGTGCTCCATACACGATGACGACGCAGACGGAAGATACCCAACAGATCAGGGCACAAATGTGATCGCTAGGGAAAACGCAAGATACGCGGCTACAAGGATAACAACAAAGCCAACATGGTCATGACTAGTTTCACCGACAAGCATGATGATGATAATTGTGGCAGCAACTACCGAAGTGGTTGCTACTATGATGGAGTAAACTCCCGCAAGTCAGGACGCGAGTGGCAACAACGCCCCCACGAGGACGGGCCTTCTCCCCTCCATCTTCTATCAGGTTCGTGCAACATCCACTTCTACATGGATGAAAAAGATGGAAAAATAATATCAAGCCACCTCTTGAAGGACTACCGCTAATTTCATAGGCTTCAGGATGCCTATGCCAAGATGCAAAAAAGTGCAACTGACTAGTTATGCAGCAGTCCCAGGATCCATAGCACATGGAGCACCACCACCTCCCCCGCTACTAGCACATGGAGTGACACCACCCATGGTTGCATCCACTCACAACAGAGCAACTGTACCCACGTCCACTAGGCAACATGAGAATGATCTAGAAAGGGCACCCCTTGAACACAAGCGGAAAAGGTGATCTCCCAGGCAATGATCCTGGCCATAGCATCACCCCCGGTTATATGCGAGTACCTCAGAGGGTTCAGGTCATGCATCACCTTTAGCAGATCTGATCACCCTTGTCATGTCTCACGACCAGACAATGTCGCTCTAGTACTCGAAGTTCATATCAGCGGGTATGAGATGAGAAAATTCTTTGTGGATGGTGGCAGTGGCATCAACCTCATCTTCGCTAGCACCCTACATGCCATGAACCTATCCCTGACAAATCTCACACCATCTGACACCACTTTCCACGACATTATCCTAGGGAAACTGGTCTTTCCCCTAGGTAAGATTGCCCTAGACGTGATCTTCGGCAAGCCTAACAACTTCAGGCGCGAGAAAATCAACTTCGAAGTGATCGATTGGATATCACAATAGCATGTCATACTTAGATGACCTGCGTTCACCCGATTCATGGAGGTACCTCACTATGCCTACCTCCTGATGAAGATGCTAGGATCCAATGACATCATTACCATTCATGGCATCTTCGCATGATCCAACAACTGCGATAGGGACTTCAACAGAATCTCTCAGTCATTCGGGATGCAAGAGGAGTTGGTGCATCTCAAGGAATCGACGAATCACAACCTCCCCCCGTGACGCAACGAATGACACCCAAACTAGAATTCGACTCTAGCAGTGATACAATGGAGGTCCAAGTCCACCCAATAGACCCTAATAAAACGACCCTCATATCAACCAACCTGAGTTCCGCATAAGAACTCGCTCTCGTAAAATTCCTCCGTGAGCACTGGGAAACCTTTGCCTGGTGTCCATCTGACATGCCAGGTGCTCCTAGGGAATTCTCGAAGCATGCACTCAACGTGTATCTGGATGCTAGATCCATCAAGCAATTGCTGGCGCCATTTTTGGGAACCAAGACACAAAGCCATTGATGAGGAGGTCAACGGACTACTCAAAGAAAACTTCATTAGCAAAATCAAGCAAAGCAACTAGGTAGCTAACCCCGTGCTGGTCCCAAAGAAAGAGACCAAGATGCTTCACATGTGCATTGACTTCATGCCCCTGGACAAGCACTGCCCAAAGGGTCACTTCCCATGGTCGCGGATCGACCAAATAATCGACTCCACCACAGGATGTGAGCACCTCTCCTTCCTCGATGCCTACTTAGGCTACAACCATGTCAGGATGAAGGTTGAAGGCAAAGAAAAGACCTTTTTCATCACACCTATGGTGTATTATGCTACACCACCATGCCCTTCAGACTCAAGAATGCAGGTGTTACCTATCAAAGGTGCATGCAAGCCTGCCTCAAGGAACAAATCAGCAAGTATGTCCATGTTGTTGGGTTCGCAGCATAGAAAACAAAAAAATTCCTATGATGGGAACTATTATACGTCAAGATATTTCTACTAGATACCAGCAACAGGTGGATATACATCCATAGAGAACATACCCTTGAAGATCGACAAAGCATTGTTAACGAAACTGATTTCGTGGTTGATGTAGTCGTACACTTGCCGATCTCAAAATCATGATGAAGTCCAGCGAGTCTAGCACCAACAAGTCCAGCAGGTCCAGCACCAACAAGTCCAGCAGGTCCAACACCACCAAGTCCAACACCGCAAAGTAGCAGTGCATCCGTGATCGCACACATGTCTGGTACCCGACAACCTTCACGTCCTCGCTCCAGCGATGCAGCGGAAGCAACAACTTCTTTCTAGATAAAGCCACCGGGAACATGTATCTCGCTAATCCGAGACCATGGGGGAATAATACTAGAGGGGGATAGAGATCCTTCACGCGGAGGTGTGAGTGAGAAGTGAGGAGAGGGGGGCCTTTTATAGGAGGAGGAGGGTGCCCCTTCACCTCCCTCATTCATGTGGTGGTAACTCCCTCCACATAAATAGGACCCTTCACATTCTCCACTTTCTCCACTTAAATGCATTAAATTTCTCCAAATTTAATACTCTCTCATTTAATAAAACTCTTTTATTTATTTTATTCAGAATTTTGTTAATTACTTTAATTAACAAACATTCACATAAAACCCCCCACAACATTTCAGTATCACATGCAGAACCAGTTTATGATATTTCACCCGAAACAATTCCGGTTTCCATCGATATAATTTCAGCGCTTTGTAATTCTTTTCTATGGAACATATTTGCTCCAAATGGTGTCGGTATCCCTTAAGTGTGTCACCCTACGGTTTGCGAATGATGCAGACATGATCGAGACCCTTCTCCGATCAATAATCAGTAGCGGGACCTGGAGATCCATACTGACTCCCACACATTCAACAATGACATGTCCAAGATTCAATCATCGGTATCTCCATACCTAGTTTGATATCGTTACCGACATGCATTCTTTTCTTGTTCCTGTGATATAACATTCGAGTGATCTCATCACTTGCTTGCAAGCTAACTAATGTGATATCACCGAGAGGGCCCAGAGTATATATATCCGTCATCGCGATGGTCAAATTCCACTTTTGATCTATGAGCCTCAACATAACACTTTTGGAGTATCTGAACCCACCTTTATAGTCACCCTATTACGGTGTGACGTTTGATGTTATCAAGTTACTCTTTTAGTGTTAGCAATTAACATGGTCTCATGGTCTGAGGATTAAGATTACTTCATAAGATGTTATAGAAATTTAAACACAATGACTTTGATCATATTGCTATACTTCGGATGAATGTTCATCACATCATTTCACAAATGTTGTGACCTCGTTATTAACAACATCCAATGTCTATGATCAGGAAACCTTGATCATCTTGTTAATCAATGAGCTAGTTTATATGAGAGGCATTACTAGGAACCTTGTATTTTGTTTATTAAACACACATTTATTAACGTTTCCATGTAATACAATTATAGCATGTAAAATAAACTTTTATCATAAACATGGAATAAGATAATAACAACTTTATTACTGCCTCTCGGGCATATTCCCTTCAGTCTCCCACTTGCACTAGAGTCAATAATCTAGTTTGTATATACACTTATGGCTTTCTGGTGTTGTATATACGCGTTTGCTAGTGGTAAACATAATCTCTAGATCTGATACTTTCAGGTCCATGTGTATTTGTATGTCTTTGCATCTCTACGCATCACTCATTCTCAAATGAGTGGCATTATACAAATTTGGTCCTTTGGTGAGACCTTTAGTTCGTTTGGGTTAAAATATGTTGATTTTATTGTCATAGAATATATATCTTCATAGTATTAGCCCACTTTGAACCGCACCTAGTTTGACAACAAACTACTTAACACAAATGCCCTCCTTTGCTGCTACTATATCAGTCATATACTTGGCCTTTTGTTGTAGTATCCATCATAATGTCTCAACTTTGGAACTCATCCAAATCCATCATGGAACATCCTTTCCATTACATTGTGCCACCCATTGTCTAAATTGAGATAAATTTGATGTGTATCTTGTGACAAATTAGTATCAATGTAACTCTTTTCAATGACCTATTTGTAACTATTTGTCACTTATACGTACCATATTCTAAGTTCTTCCAAAGATCATAAGAATATCCTTTACTATCGTCCAATGATCACCTTATGAGTCATTCTGGTATATGCTCATAACATTTAGAGTATAGGACATATCTAGATATGAACATATCATGGTATATATTATTGATGAAAATATTCATGTGATTTCACTCATCAAGTGTCAAAACACTTGAATCTCGTTTCATTCACCAAGTGTCAATACACTTGAATCTTGATTCAACCTTTTCTATGCGGCAAGAACCTTTCTTGTCGTTTCCATATTGAACTCATTCAATATCTCATATATGTATGTTTGGCATAACCATATTAGTGCCTCAATCTATCTATATAGTCAATGATGCCTAATATTCCAGTTTTGCCCAAGTCTTTCATCAAAATCTAATTTTAGTGAAATTCTTAATCTGTGTCAATAAAAGATACATCATTTCCAATCAACACCATGTCTTCTACATAATGTATTAGAAATATGTCTCAGTGCTCCCACTTAATTTCTTGCAAATGCAAGCATCTTCATCGTCTCTGATGAAATTAAACTCTCTTAACATTTTCATCACAGTGAAGATTCCAACTCCGCTATGCTCACTTCAACCATTGAAGTTTGCATGCCCTTTTAGTATCCTTTGATTTAACAAAACCCTTCAGACCGTGTCATATACACGTCCTAGGTAACCATTCTATTAAAAGAACCTTGTTTTGTTTATTCAACTACCATATATCAAAATTGACATATGTAGTGGTTGCTACAATAATCCGTACAGAATAGATATCGCTATGAAAGATCAAATCTTGTCGTAGTAAACTCGTTGAACATTGGCGTAAACTCTTTTCCGACATGTCGACTATTTCATAGATGTGAAACATCCATGTCCATCCCTTTATAGATCCAAAAATGACCGATAGGCTTCACGCCTTTCTGGAGGGTCTTTCAAGTTCAAAACTTGATTTCTCGTGTATGGAAACTATCACGGATTTTATGACTTCTAGTCATTTTATGGAGTCAGGGCCCATCATCACTTCTTTGCATGTAGTCGGTCCATCATTGTCAAAACAATAACAACTTGTTTATCAAATCTCACTATTTGATTCTTACCCAACCCATACGGTTCAATAGGAATTATAATCTCCTAGATTACAACCTTTTGTAGTCACGAGAGCCATGAGCACTATGGACACCTCCAGGACACTTCCCGGTGCTGCGCTACTTAGCACATGTTGCTTAGATTCATCAACCTAATCAAAGTTCTATTGTCCTCCCACTTAACTTTTGCCAAAAATTCCTTCTCAAGAAACTTGACGTTCAAAGTGACAAATTCTTTTGTCTTCAATGTTATGGAGGAATAGCCAACTATTGCTTTGGGATAATCTACAAAGACATGCTTATCTGACTTTGATTGTAAACATTTTACTTATGCCAAGCATACCAAAATTTAAGAAAAGACAACCGGGTTTATCCCAAACCATAACTCATATGCTATCATTTCAACGGATCATGATGGTGCTCTTTTCAGTGTAAAAGTGGTAGTCTCTAAAGCTTTAACCTTTAAAACGGCAGTTTTATAAATAATACCTTTGATCTTACCATGTAAAACAAGGTTCGATTTGATCTCTCGAACATACCATACTCCTGTGGTTTATCAGGAAATGCAAATCTATGGAACAATTCCTCAAATCTTAGGTGTTTTGCTAAAACATGTAACTCAAATATCATCCTTTATGATCGAATCATACATTCTTTATTTTCTCGTTACAATGATTTTCCACTTCATCTTGAATGTCTTTGAACAATTTTCAAATGTTTCATACTTCTTCCTTATTAAGTAAATATACAAATATATTCACTCAAATTTTCGGATAAAGTATATGAAGTTGAAAGTTCCACCACACATGGCTACACATAATGGACTATATACATCAATATGCAAAATATCCAATAAGTTAGTCATCCGTTCCTCTTTGGACTATGGATGGAGTTTCAATTATCTCAAGGAAAGTCTCACAAGCGTCAATTGATCAAAATCAAAGACTCCAAAAATCCATCAACATGGAGTTTGTCATGTTTGGTTTCCAATATAATGTAAACGGCGATGTCACTTCGTAAGTAATCTTTCAATCATTTGTCTTGCGACATTTTTAGCATAAGTTTTATGGACGTGATTTCTCCAACTATACTTGTAGAAGTTCATCCATCTTCCATGGAATACGATAATTATTTGAACAACCATTGTTCTCATAATATCGGTACAAAATAACAATTATTTAAACAAATCTTGAAGGCAAGTTTTGATGTCAATGAGAAACACAATAACACTTTATTTATTTTCGATGAACATCGTCACATATTCTTTTGCTAGTTACTTAGGCCGTTGTAGTTCATGAATTGCGTTGCTTTGTGTGATATTTCACACCAACCAATTCGGTATCCAATACCTAAGAACCACATTGTTTAACAAGCAAAGAATACAACCATAACATGTATATCATCTATATATCTAAGCTGGACATTTCCAGCCTTTTCTATTCTACCAAATATTTTATAGATTCTCTTTCAACAATTCCTTTTCCTTTTAAAAGAATCTATCAACATCAATAATGGTGTCATTCATATGATGCATAGTACAAAGTGTATATAGTCAAATACTAATACCTTTGGACTTGCACTTTTAAATGGATCACCATCATCAAATGTTTGGCATTCTTTCAAAAATCCATTCTTTAGTAATCATTTAGTGTAGTAAACATTTTACTTACATCTTCTATTCATCCTTATCATGAAAACTTTCATGATCAAGCTACTATAGCCTATAAGGAAGAATCACGAGTATAATGTTAGTTCTCGAAACCTTTTTGGGAGATCCGGATGCCTAGCATCTCCATCCTTCACAAATTCTCATACAATATGAGAACATGTATATTGCTAAATTATACTCTATCATATTGCAACCAAAAAACATTATTTCAGATATCACAATATCTTCCACACATGATGGTTTCTGAAACAATTCTTTCAGCTCCTAAATAACCTTGAGATTAAAACAACTTAATATCAAGAATTATGGAGGCAAGCATGATACTTAAGATACTAACACTGGAATTGTTACTCTTGATTCAATACTATTTATTGAATTTCACGGAGTAAGTGAGGTTTTTTCTAAAAGTTTGCAATAGTACTTAAACTTTAGATTGACACTTATAACAATACGATACCAGTTCGTAAAATAAATATCCAGAATTATATAGTTATATTATCTCAATTATAACTAAGTATAAGGTAGTAAACGGATGCCAGTGACTACAACAAATTATGCAAATTCACTTTGATTTTAGTTTATGATAAATTGAGTTCGACTAATCCAAATTACAGATGAACTCCCACTCAAAAACAACATCCCTCATGTCTTTTTGGTGATTACATGAACATAATCCACTACACAAAGTCTGATCATCGCGTGAGTTGGTGTAGTTTCAAAGGCGAGCATCTGTATGGGCATCATATCTACCATATGACTCATGCTTAACCTTTCGGTCCTCCGAGGCCATGTCTGTATATGCTAGGCTCGCCAAGTAAGAACCTTAGTACTCGCGTGTGTAAAATTGTCTTACACCCATTGTATGAAAGCATAGAGTCAATTACACCCAATCATCACGTGATGTCTCGAAACACGATCCATAGAATGGTGCATACTTAAGGAAGAACACATTTTTATCTTGATATCTAAAAGAGGGATCATCTTATAGTGCTACTAAAGCGCCAAACAAGTAATATAAGATGCAAACATCAAATGTGTAAAGTGAAATGATATGGTTCTTGCACTTGATCACTATCATGTGCATCGTGGTATGATCTTTATCATTCCTTTCCAAGGTCTATGGAACTTACACATTATGTGTGTTGTAAGAGTATCAACTATACATCAACTTACAACATTACCATATCATGACACTATCCCAACAACGATCTAAACTAGACGCTTATAATTTATCAATTGCAAGTTTTACGCGGCTTAGGGCTTTCGAAGATAGAACCGTTCATACCTACAAACATGAAGCACAACGATGATACTTAAATTGTTAGCAACTTGTTGTAAATCAGATATTGACTATAGTAGGAGAGACAGACACCTGCTAGCCACATATGCAAAACTAGTTACATGTCAAGCGTGGAACATGTCTCATGTGCGAGGACATGTAAAGTTAGTCCGGGCCGCTTCATCCCACTATGCCACCAATATCCAAAATACATAGAAGATGTAATAAAATGATCATAAGCACCCACATACCGATGACCCACAAGTATAGGGGGTGTATCGCAGTATTTTCGATAAGTAAGAGTGTCGAACCCAACGAGGAGCAAAAGGTGCTGGCTAGTGGTATGGATCAGGAATTCTCTGCAAATACTTAGCAAATGGATTTTTCGGGGTTTTTTCTAATGCAAGTAAATAAAGTATGAGTAAATAAAAGACAATAAGAATAAATGAAGAAAGTGGCCCAATCCTTTATGCAGCAAAGGACAAGCCGGTTGTATTACTTAAGATGACCAAACATTCTCGAGGACACACGGGAATATCGTCAAGTGCTTTCGCTTCATATAGTTGATTAATCTTCTTTAATTTTCTAAGTGTTGTGTGGGTTAACCTGTGCTAATGTACCGACCTTCCTAGGATTAATACATACTTGTGATTATACCCCTTGCAAACATCCATAAGTACAAGAAAGTAATTAAGGTAGAAACCTAACCACAACTTTAAACTCTAAGACCCTGGCGTCCCTTGTGCAATGGTTTCCTAACAGGGGTTTAGGTTTCTGTCACTCCGGCAACCCCTACGATTAGTAGCCAAATATACAATGCATTCCCCTAGGCCCATATAGGTGAAGTGTCATGTAGTCGATGTTCACATGACACCACTAGAAGAAGTACACCACAACTTAAATATCAAACTATTGAATCTTTCTCAACACAATTCCACTACTAACAACATGACTTCTCCCATGTCCTCAAGAACAAAACGAACTACTCACAAGACATCATATGGATCATGATCAGAGATGGAATAATGATCAATAACAATTTGAACATAAACAATAATTCCACGGTTCACTCAATAGCATCAACTACAAAGAGTAATCAACACCGGGAAAGTTTCCCCTAAGAAATATGCAAGATTCAACCCAATTGTTACAGCAATATGGAGGTGGTGATGATGGTGCTGATGGTGATGATGATCCCGATGAAGTCCAGCTTGATGGTGGTGTTGATGGCGACGATCTCCCCTCTCCGGGAAGGAATTCCCCCGGCAGAATTCTGTCTGCCGGAGAGATCTTTCTCTCTCGATGTTTTCCGCCCTGCAGAGGCGGCGAAATCTTTCTGTGGTCGCTCCCTGAGTCTTAGGGTTTCGGGAGGATAATATACACTAGAGGGGAGAGCCAGGGGTGGACCAGGGTGGCCACACCACCTGGTGGCACGGCCTAGGCTGGCCTGCACAAGGGGGTGGTGTGGGACCCGTGTGGCTCATCTCCACTCCCCCTTCTGGCTTTCTTCGTCTTCTGGAAAAATAGGATTTTCCATGTATTTTCCCGGATTTTCTGATCTTCGTGAATTTTGCCTCCAAACAGCACCTTTTCCATCAGAATCCTGACTGCAGCAGTCCATGCTCCAAAAGTCATCAACCATGCAAAAACAGATGAAATAACATAAGTATCATCTCTTAATATGAAATATATCAATGAATAACAGCGAATTATGATATAGAATAGTGATGCAAAATGGACGTATCAACTCCCCCCAAGCTTAGACTTCGCTTGTCCCCAAGCGAAACTGAGCTCAATAAACATGACCTCAGGTTTATGGAGTGAAGAGTCGATAAAGGAATACGGACAAGAAGCATCACATTCATCAATACATAGATCATAATAGAAGACAACTCACTATTATACAACTTAACTTGCAATAAGTAAAGGAAACACAATAAATATACATAAACTAAATCATAATTGGTGATGGCAAACTTATCTCTTGGTCAAAGAATAGTTGATAATTTGATGGAGTTCACAAATAACTGATTTTCAATGATAGCTTTCAAAGTAGTAGACACTAAGATACGAGCAATGTGCAAAACAAGGAACATAAGAAACATGATTGAATAAATCATCATATGAATGAATGAAACACAACAACTCAAAATACTTGCTGAGGTAGAAGGGAATAGGTTTACTGACTCAACTAAAAAGTAAAAGATAGGACCTTCATAGAGGGAAGCAAGGATTTCAAGTTCCATAAAGAGCTTCCAAAAAATTATGGTACTTATTAGCTTTCAGCTCTCATTTCCCCTATCATAGGCATCTTTAGGTGATTAAGGTTAAAGTTACACAACTAAGAGGATATGCTTGACAAGTTATAAATTGAAGTCTCATGCCCCTTACTTACGAAGACCGAACCTCATGCTACTCAACTTCAGTCACAAGTAAGCTCTTGTCATTGTAAATACATATGTATCATAAAGAACCGCCAACGGGATACCCCTTGCACATGATATAGGAGCTATCCCATAGTCACAATGACAAGGCAAGCAGACAATGAGCATCTCAACGATCTTTTTATTTTCTATTTGCATAGGTTTTTATTTAGGATGCTTCATAGAATGCTCATTATAGTTATGCTGCAAGTTTCCACCATGATTAGGCATGGCTTAGGCTAGCGGCCCAGGCGTTTCTCTAAGACACATATAAACTCCATGATCTTACAAGTTCCCCTTTTATTTCACACCGATGGGATCCATAGGCAAAAGAATCATGATATCAACGAGGTACAAAGTACCAGTGCAATGTTGAAAGCGTTCCCCATGATACATGGTTCTGCTACCTTCAACTTATAAAGCGCAAGCATATACGCAACAAAGATGGACACAATGGTTCAAGTTTATTGAGTGCAAGAAAATAAGGTGTGCCATCAAGTTTGTGAGAGCTTTAATCACTAATTTTCACATAAAAAGTTTAATTTGGAAGGTGGATAAAACATGAATTTACTTGGAATAGCAATAATGCTAATAGGTAGGTATGGTGGACATGAATGGCATAGGTTTTGGTTTAAGGATTGGATGCACGAGAAGTATTCCCTCTCAGTACAGGTTTTTGGCTAGCAAGGCTAGGTAGCAAACATAAGAGTTGAAGGAAACAAACAATCATACAAGTTATAAAAACAAACATGCAATCTTCCTCGGAAACACAAAAGGTCTTAACCAGAGAATACTAAACTTATGAGCAAATCAATAAACAAAGACGATGAAATTATATTTCTTTAGAGTGCTTTTATCTTTTTCATTGAACTTTCAAAAATAGTGTTGCTACTGACCGAGCCAGGTTTGCCAAAACCAACTAAATTAACTCAATGATCCCAAAGTGATACCAATACTAACAACAAGATCAATCATATATCCATGAATTGAAAACTAATATAAGATATGCAAAAGAGTAAATGATAGAACTTCTCATTAATATTCCATAAAGGTAACTCACACCAAGGGATACATATCTAACGAGAGAGGGGACACTTCCATAATGCAAACCATCCTACATGATAACTTCTCTATTCATGATATGACTCTACTAAAAAGGTAAAAAGATAGAATATAGTGATGTGATACCGCGGCACTCCCCCAAGCTTGGAACAAACCAAGGGGATGCCAAACCTGATGACGAATTACTCCTTCGGTGGTGGTGGTATTCTCTTGATGAGCCATTTGATTAGTTTCCCCAAGTCCTCATTGAAGTCTTCTTTTCCTGCATGGCTAGAACGAGGAAAATCCCAATTAGAGGGTAATTACTCCTTGGGCATATTCTGGTTTTGATGCTCATGGATAAGGGTATGGAAAGGATTCTTGGTGCGTGGAGGAAGTGACCATGGATCTGAATAGTAACGAGGAGGCTTCCCTCCAATTGACATAGCCTTGGCAGGGTTTGTCAACACTCCAATGCTTGCAATGGTAGTGCCGGTGTGCGGATGTTGGCCTTGCTTTGCCTCCTCTTCATCTTCACTCTTGATCTCCTTCTCCTGCCCGGGGTCTTGGAGATCTACCTCCATAGGCTCCTTTCCCTTATCCTTGGCGGACACCATTGTGCTTCTAAACTTTCAAGAATAGTCCCTGGCAGAAATTGATCGGAACAAAAACACGATGAGAACTCGATATACGAACCTTGGGGGATCGGGGGATTATATATTACGAAGTTTTACAACAAAAGGAAGGTACTGGGAGAAAATGGGTCAGAGACGGAGTCCGAGGTGGCCACACCACCTGGTGGCGCGGCCAGGGGTGGGCCCGCGTCACAGGTTGGTGTTAGCCACCCTGGCTCCGTTTCTGTCCCTCTTTTGCGTCGTAGCTTTCCTGGTTGGATAAAAACTGCAAAAATATAACTGGACAGATCTTTCGCGGAACTTTTCTTAACCAGAACTATTACCTGTTTGAAAACACACTCTGCAGGTCTCTGAATTTGGTCTTTGATAAATTTTTCTAGAGTTACCACTTGAATAGCATCAACATCTTCGTTGTAAGAATCTCCAGCAATATAGTGCTTGAGTTGCTACCCATTCACCACTTTTGTAGTGCTATCTTTTAAAGAAGAAATCTTTATTGCTCCTGAACGGTACACTTCTTCAATAATGAAAGGTCCTTCCCATTTTGACAGTAGTTTTCCTGCAAAAAATCTGAGACGAGACCTATACAAAAGAACTTTCTCACTAACATGGAATTCTCACTTAAGTATTCGCTTGTCATGCCATCTTTTAACTTTTTCCTTAAAGAGTCTAGCATTCTCATAAGCTTCACTCCTCCATTCATCCAAAGAACTTAAGTCAAATAATCGTTTTTCACCAGCAAGCTTACAATCTCTATTAAGTTCTTTAATTGCCCAATAAGTTTTGTGTTCTAATTCAAAAGGTAGGTGACAAGATTTCCCATAAACCATTTTATAAGGAGACATCCCCATAGGGTTTTTATAGGTGGTCCTATAAGCCCATAAAGCATCATTCAACTTTTTAGCCCAGTTTTTTCTAGATCTATTAACAGTCTTTTGCAAGATGGATTTAATTTCTCTATTTGATAACTTTACTTGCCCACTAGTTTGGGGGTGATAAGCTGAAGCGATTCTATGATTAACATCATATTTAGCAAGGGTCTTTCTAAAACCACCATGAATGAAATGAGAACCTCCATCATTCATGAGATACCTAGGCACTCCAAACCTAGGAAAGATAACATCCTTAAGCATTTTTAGAGAGGTCTCCCCATCAGCACTCTTCGTAGGTATGGCTTCTACCCACTTAGTAACATAATCAACGACAACAAGAATATGAGTATAACCTTTCGAGGGAGGAAAAGGACCCATCAAGTCAAATCCCTAGCAATCAAAGGGTTCAATAACTAGAAAGTAGTTCATAGGCATTTCATTGCGTCTAGAAATATTACCAACACGCTGACACTCATCACAAGATAAAACAAATTTTCTTGGATCTTTAAAAAGGGTAGGCCAGTAGAAACCTGATTATAGCACATTTTGTGCAGTTCTATCTCCCGCATGATGTCCTCCATAGGCACTACCATGACATTTCCGCAATATCTCCTTTTGTTCGTATTCTGGAACACATCTTTGCATAATACCATCCACTCCTTCTTTATATAAATGTGGGTCATCCCAAAAATAATGCCTCAAATCGTAAACAAATTTCCTTCTTTGCTGAGTTGTGAAAGGTGGAGTCAAATACTTGGAGACAATAAAGTTAGCATAATCAGCATACCAAGGGCTCCCTCGTGAGCTTATCCCTATTGTGGCCAACTGTTCATTCGGGAAACTATCGTTAACAGGCATAGGATTAAAAGAAATATTTTCCAATCGAGATAGATTATCAGCAACAGGATTTTCAGCACCTTTCCTATCTACAATATGTAGATGAAACTCTTGTAAAAGCAGTACCCATCTAATAAGCCTAGGCTTAGCATCCTTCTTCGTCATAAGGTACTTAATAGCAGCATGATCAGTATGAATGGTGACTTTTGAGTCTACAATATAAGGTCTAAACTTATCACAAGAAAAAACGACAGCTAGGAATTCTTTTTTAGTAGTAGCATAATTCCTTTGAGCATCATCAAGAGTCTTACTAGCATAATGAATAACGTTTAACTTTTTATCAATTCATTGCCCAAGAACAACACTTATAGCAAAATCACTAGCATCACACATTATTTCAAAGGGTAAACTCCAATCAGGTGGTTGAACGATAGGAGTTGGAGTTAAAGCCTTCTTAAGATTTTCAAAATCTTCCTTACAATCATCATAAAAAACAAAGGGTACATCTTTTTGAAGAAGATTAGTGAGGGGTTTTGATATCTTAGAGAAATCTTTAATAAACCTTCTATAGAAACCAACATGAACAAGGATACTACGAATACCTTTGATGTCTCTTGGTAAGGGCATTTTCTCAATTGCCTCAACTTTATCTCTATCCACTTCTATGCCTCTTTCGAAAACCTTATGCCCAAGGACAATCCCTTCATTAACCATGAAATGGCATTTCTCCCAATTAAGAACAAGATTAGTTTCTTCACATCTCTGCAAAATTTTATCAAGGTTGTGTAGGCAATTATTAAAATAAGTTCCATAGACGGAGAAGTCATCCATGAACACTTCCACAATTTCCTCACAAAAACCATGAAAGATAGCAGACATGCATCTTTGAAAAGTAGTAGGAGCATTACATAAACCAAAAGGCATACGTCTATATGCATAGGTTCCGTAAGGGCATGTAAAAGTAGTTTTTTTATTGATCTTGTTGTTTAATAGCAATTTGAGAGAAACTTGAATATCCATGAAGACAAAAAATGGGTCTTTTTAGACAGCCTTTCTAACATTTGATCGATAAAAGGAAGTGGGTAATGATCTTTCTTAGTAACTTTGTTAACTTTCCTGAAATCAATGCACATTCTATAGCCTACTACTATTCTTTAGGGAATAAGCTCATCATTATCATTAGGGACGATGGTAATTCCCTCTTTTTAGGGACACAATGAACAGGACTAACCATTCACTATCAGCAATAGGGTAAATAAAACCAGCATAAAGGAGTTTCAATACCTCATTTCTTACCACTTCCTTCATCTTAGGATTTAACCGCCGTTGGTGCTTGATGTCTACGCACTTCTATTCTTGTAGACAGTTGTTGGGCCTCCAAGTGCAGAGGTTTGTAGAACAGTAGCAAGTTTTCCCTTAAGTGGATTACCCAAGGTTTATCGAACTCATGGAGGAAGTGGTCAAAGGTATCCCCTCTCAAGCAACCCTGCAATCAAGATACAAGAAGTCTCTTGTGTCCCCAACACATCCAACACACTTGTCAGGTGTATAGGTGCACTAGTTTGGCGAAGAGATAGTGAAATACAAGTGGTATGGATAATTATAAGTGGTAACGGTGCTAGAAAATAGCTTGATGGCGTGGAAAAGACTAAAGGCAAACTGAAATAAAGATGGAAGCAAGCAAACATGTAATAGATCTAGTAGCAAACGGTGTTTCAATGCTTAGAAACAAGGCCTAGGGATCATACTTTCACTAGTGAACACTCTCATATAAATATCATATCTTCAGGATACTACTCTTAACTACTCTCTGGTTGGACACTCTAATCCATGGTAGGGTTATAACAACACTCCTCAAAGTAAGCCTTTCCCATCTAGATAACCCCACACTGTCACCTTGAGCACTAGATGGTTCCAACAAACACCACAATTTCATAAAGACATCCAACTCCAAATATAACTCATAACAAGTATTTGTAATCTCTAGCCTAAGTGCCACCATGGTGTGCACGCTGTCACTTTCACACACATGGGGAGAGCAGAGATCTATTAAAGCACTTGAGTAGCAAGGTAGATCTATAGATTACAAGCTCATGATCACTATATGATCATGCATAGATAGAGAGATGAACACATAGCTACCGGTAGAACCCTTAGCCTCGAGAGAGAACTACTCCCTCCTCATCATGGGAATCAGCAATGGTGATGGAGATGGTGGTGGAGATTGATGGAGATGGCTCCGGGGACACTTCCCTGTCCCGGCAGGGTGCCGGAACAGAGACTTTCTGTCCCCCGAATATCCCCTTCGGTGGCGGCGGCGCAGCAGAGCTTTTCGTGGATTTCTGATTGATTCTCTAGGGTTTATGCCTCGGGAGGCTTCTTATAGGCCAGAGGGCAAGGTCGGTGGGCGGCCAGAGGGCCCACACCATGCCCTGGCGTGGCCTAGGTGGACCCGCGCCTAGGGGTGGTGTGGCCACCCTATGTCCCCTCTCCAACTCTCCTTCTGGCTCCGTGAGTCTTCCGGGTAAATAGTAACTTTGGCTTTTGTCCCGTCCAATTCCGAGAATATTCATTTTCTGACTTCCTGGAACCAAAAACAGCAGAAAACAGGCAGCTGGCACTGTGGCTCTTGTTAATAGGTTATTCCAAGAAATCATATAAAAGTACTCCAAAGTGTGGGCAAAACACAAGAAAGTAGATAAAACCACAGTTTGGTCTCTTTTGCAATCTATAATAGCTCCACAAGTACTCAAGAAAGGTCTACCAAAAATGATGGGATAAGTTTTACTAGCAGCTAAACCAAGCACTAGAAAATCAGCAGGATATTTAATCTTACCACAGAGAACTTCTACATCCCGCACAATACCAATTGGAGAGATGGTCTCTCTATTAGCAAGGTGAATAACCACATCAATCTCTTCCAATTCGTAGGGACTGATTTCATGCATAATTTCTTTGTAAATCTCATAAAGAATAGAACTTAAACTTGCACCAATATCACATAAACCATAATAGCAATGATCACCAATTCTAATAGAAAGCACAGGTACACTAGCCTTTTTAGCTTTATTAGGATGTGAGACAATATTACAAGCATCCTCACAAAAGACTATGTGTCCATCTTCTATACTTTTAGTGACAAGGTCTTTCACAATTGCTACAACAGGGTCAATGTTTATTTGTTCATCAGGTTTTACAGTTCTCTTTGCACTTTTAGTGATTACACTAGTTATCATAGGATGATCCTTTACCTTATCCGGGAAGGGTATTTTATCGATATAAGGTTCAGGTAAGATGTGATCAATAGTGTAAAACTCAGTACTCCTAACAGGAACACAATCAACAATATCTTTATAAGGTGCATGGTACTTGTTCCATCCCTTTTTTGGAATTTCAATATAAGAAGCAAAAGCCTTAAAACAATTTGTAATAACTTGTAAATCAAGACCATACGCATTTTTAATATTTTGAAAGTCATCGGTTCCCATAAAAGATTCAATGCTTTCATAATCATAATTTATACCTGACTTTCTTCCTTTGTCATTCTCCCATGCTTCAGCATTATCTTGAATACGGTCCAGAAGATCCCATTTGGCTTCTTCTTCCATGCGAGTGAATGATCCACCCCAAGAGCATCCAATAAATCCTTATCATGAAGAGAAAGCGTTGCATAAAAGTTATTGATAATAATATTGTTGGGGAGCTCATGAATGGGACATCTGAACATTAGTAACTTCAATCTCCCCCAAGCTTGGGTTGTACTCTCTCCATCAAGAGGCCAAAAGTTGTATATTTGATTCCGATCTTTATGAATCTCACTAGGAGGATAAAACTTTGAATAAAAGAGAGGTACTATTTCCTCCCATTCAAGAGCTTGACCATTCTTCACCAACTTATACCATTCTTCAGCTCTTCCTTTCAGTGATAACGAGAATAACTTCTCCTTAACTTGATCTGTGGTAATACCTGGACACTTGAACAACCCGCATAATTCATGTATAAAGAGCAAATGATCACCGGGATGGACAGTTCCATCCCCAACATAATAGTTATCCATAACATGATCAATAATTCTTGTAGGTATTTTAAAAGTATCATTCTCAGCAGGTGGTGGTTCATCTACTACCTTAGCAGTGGTAGTAGCATTACGAAATAAGAAACTCAGCGAATTATCCATAATGAAAATAAAGCAACTAATAGAAGTAAATAATACTCATAGTAGAAGTTTCCTTTACCAATTCCACTCTCCAATAGCGCTTCACTCCCTGGCAACGGCGCCAGAAAATAGTCTTGATGACCCACAAGTATAGGGGGTGTATCGCAGTATTTTCGATAAGTAAGAGTGTCGAACCCAATGAGGAGCAGAAGGTGCTGGCTAGTGGTATGGATCAAGAATTCTCTACAAATACTTAGCAAACGGATTTTTAGGGGTTTTTGATAATGCAAGTAAATAAAGTACGAGTAAATAAAAGACAATAAGAATAAATGCAACAAGTGGCCCAATCCTTTATGCAGCAAAGGACAAGTCGGTTGTATTACTTAAGATGACCAAACGTTCTCGAGGACACACGGGAATATCGTCAAGTGCTTTCGCTTCATATAGTTGATTAATCTTCTTTAGTTTGCTAAGTGTTGTGTGGGTGAACCTGTGCTAATGTACCTACCTTCCTAGGACTAATACATACTTGTGATTATACCCCTTGCAAACATCCGTAAGTACAAGAAAGTAATTAAGGTAGAAACCTAACCACAGCTTTAAACTCTAAGACCCCGACGTCCCTTGTGCAATGGTTTCCTAACGGAGGTTCATGTTTCTGTCACTCCGGCAACCCCTATGATTAGTAGACAAATACACAATGCATTCCCCTAGGCCCATATAGGTGAAGTGTCATGTAGTCGACTTTCACATGACACCACTAGAAGAAGTACACCACAACTTAAATATCAAACTATTGAATCTTTCTCAACACAATTCCACTACTAATAACATGACTTCTCCCATGTCCTCAAGAACAAAACGAACTACTCACAAGACATCGTATGGATCATGATCAGAGATGGAATAATGATGAATAACAATCTGAACATAAACAATAATTCCACAGTTCACTCAATAGCATCAACTACAAAGAGTAATCAACACCGGGAAAGTTTCCCCTAAGAACTATGCAAGATTCAACCCAATTGTTACAGCAATATGGAGGTGGTGATGATGGTGCTGATGGTGATGATGGTGATGATGATGATGATCCCGATGAAGTCCAGCTTGATGTTGGTGTTGATGGCGACGATCTCCCCTCTCCGGGAAGGAATTTCCCCGGCAGAATTCTGTCTGCCAGAGAGATCTTTCTCTCTCGGTGTTTTTCGCCCTGCAGAGGCAGCGGAATCTTTCTATGGTAGCTCCCCGAGTCTTAGGGTTTCGGGAGGATAATATACACCCGAGGGGAGAGCCAGGGGTGGACCACGGCGGCCACACCACCTAGTGGCACGGCCTAGGCTAGCCCACACCAGGGGGTGGTGTCGTCCCCCAGTGGCCCATATCCACTCCCCTTCTGGCTTTCTTCGTCTTCTGGAAAAATAGGATTTTCCATGTATTTTCTCGGATTTTCTGATCTTCGCGAATTTTGCCTCCAAACAACACCTTTTCCATCAAAATCCTGAATGTAGCGGTCCATGCTCGAAATGTCATCAACCATGCAAAAACAGATGAAATAACATAAGTATCATCTCTTAATATGAAATATATCAATGAACAACAGTGAATTATGATATAGAATAGTGATGCAAAATGGACGTATCACATACTCATATGTGTTTTACCCGTGCAAAGCATCTACGAATAGATCCGGCTCTGGTACCACTATTGGGTTCGTAGCATAGAAAACTGTAACACCCGAGTTTTAGTTAATCATAATTAGGACTAAAAGGAAACCCTAAACCCTAGTTTCCATGAGCATCATCCCTTAAAATGCATGTAAAGAAAATAATGGAAACCCTAAACCCTAGTTTCCTTCTTCCTCACAAACACAGTCAAAATAGTTTGAATTTCATAAACTACAAAATAAGTGGATCCCAAATGGACTAAAAGGGCCCCACAATATTTCTCTAGTTTTACAAAAGGCTCTAGTATTTTTAAATTATAAAAAATACAAATGAATTGAAAATTATAAAAGAGAAGAAAATCAGAAAAAGAAAAATATTTCTCAAAATAAAAACCTTATCCTAAATCTACCTAGGCCGAGCCCATCTCTTTTCCCCCTCTCTATCACGCGCACGCAACAGCCAGTAGCCGCTGCCCTTGCTTCGCTACAGCCTAGCAATAGCCCGCAGTCGGCCCATCTAGCCCATCTGGCACGATAACCATTCGACATGTTTCTTCTTTCTTCTTCCTCGCGCCGGAGGAGAAGCTGCTCGTTGTCAGCCGCCTCGCCATCGATCTCCCTCACGCTGTGATGCACGCCGGCGCCTACGAATAGGAGGATAAGAACGGCCTCGCTCCACTCTCTCTCCCCATCCCTATTTCTCCCTGGCTCGCCCCCTCTACCGTTTTCCCCTCTCTGGCCAAACCCTAGCAGCCGAAGTGTCGCTCGCCGCCGGTGTTCTGGACCTCTCCAAGCCCCACTGAGACTCCCAGGAGAACCGGCGTGCTCTCCTCGGCCACCTCTCGGAAGGAATCGGCCGTGGGAGCCCACAATCAAGCAGGAAGTTCGCGCCTTCCCCGACTACGGCCACCGCATCTGCCACCGATCCCGGCCATCCCCGACCCTCTCTGGCCTCTCCGTCATGCCCACGAGCATCAGGGTGAGCTCTCGGCTCTCCCGAGCCCCTCTACTTATTCCCTCTCACTCTCTAGCTCTTTCCCGACGTGCATCACCAACCGCCGCTGCAGATGCTCACCAGTGCAGCGTCTCCGGTGACCATATCCTAGCGGCGCAGCCACAACTAGTTTCCCCGCATCACGCCACATCGAGCCAGCCCTCTCCTGTGCCCCAGCATCGCCTGTAGCGCCAGCCCCGAGCTCATTCTAGGAGCAATGGTGTCGCTGACGTCATCATGACGCTAGGCTGATGTCACAACTCCTTTTTCTTTTCTTTTAATCATTTATGTAATTATTTAATAATTGAATATGCTGACAGGTGGGACCTGTTTGTCACGATTTTATTCTTTTTGGAAATGATTTCTGAAATTAATAAAAGTCTGACATGTGGGGCCAGCTGGAAAATAATTTAATGTAATCCAAAAATGTTTAATTGTTTAAAAAATGATTTGAAATAGATTAAAATTGGGAAAAATCATAACTAATTCATTTTAAATCAGAAAAATGTGTATAATATATCGAAATATTCAAAAAAATGAGATCTACCTCATAGCATCAAAGTCATGCATCCTTGTAACAACTAAAATTATTTCCTTAGTGAAACCCTAATGAACCCCTCTCATATGCCTCCGGAGTTTATCAGAAGTGCTATCTAGGGCATTTCGTGTAACATCCCAATTTCGACAACCCTGATTAGTTGTCCAGAATGCAAAAATCAGGGGGAACAAAAACTTTTTCTTGCTTAATGCTGAAGTTTTTGCTAGTTGTTTGCATATGCTTATGCATATGAATGTGTATTAGATGATATCCTCCTTACCTTAACCCCAGTTGACAAAAGCTACTTCCCAAAACAGTCTTGGCTTAATTTCCATATTCTCAAATGTTCTGGCATTTAAAAACCTGAGCCAAGAAGCCTTTGCAAACTAACTATTTTAGTAGCTTCTATTGATCAAACTATGGAGAGCTATAGAATACTATCTCCTTATGTTTTCAAGACAGAACCTTCAAATGCTCTTCTCTCCAGGTTTCCCAAAACACCATTATTAAGCTTTTGAATCCTACTCTTGGTAGAAATACCAAGGATTCTCACCTTATTCAAATCCAACACTTCAAAATACCCATACTTCAAGCTAGGCTTGATGGTAACCCTAGTAGTAGTTGATTTGTTTGTAAGATGAGTTGCCTTGATCTGCTGTTTGACTTGATTGCTTAGAAGTAGTATGAGATACTCTAGGAGATCATCAGTAGGATCAAGAGGTCTCCAAATCACCACAACCTAAGAAAGAATACAAGATGGATCTGATCTCTAGCCACTAGGTGATCATCTAAAACCCTTAACTAGATCAACTCTAAAGTGATCCCTTCTAGAAGCTTCCAAGTCAATGAAGACCAATATCAAGCAAGGATACTTTCTACTCAATATACACTTCAACATCAATCACTTGATGAAGCTTTCGTACCTTGCAACCCATCAGAATCATCACCACCGACATTCTAGTCAAAAACCCCAAATCTGCCAAATTTGGCTGTCTGGAAATCTGTTTCCAATATCACCTTTTTGAATGACTTCCTTTCTCAACCCTTGTGAATTTTTGGTAATGAACTTGAACCATATTGTTAACCATCCTACTGACTACCAAGGACCACTACTGTCCTTGGTTTGATTATTCTCCAACCCACTTGTTCTTGATGGTTTTGCAGGCAAGAAATTAACTATTCCTGCAAATCTAGTTAACATGCCTACTTTGATAGAAGCTCACACCACCATCCAACCTTCTATGGAACAACTCTTTGCATGGTTGTGTTATACTCATATAGGTATATTAATACCTACTTCACTTGTTCCAAGTGGATCTTTGTGCTTCCTAAACCCACAAGGTTTTGAAGGCTAGTTGATAATCTGCTTTGGTAGGCTTATTTTATTCAAAGTTTGAAATAAATTCTTGGGAAACTCAAACAAGATCAAGCCCAAAACTATGTACCATGGTTATCCACATAACTTGTTCTACCTATCCATATATCCCTTGCATCAAGGTGAGATCTGAACTCCAAGATACAACCGTGTTTTGATGGTATAAAATTAACATCACCCTAGATCCTTAATCCAGGGTATTTCACCAAAATCAACTTGGATTCTCCCATCCCAAGGTTGAAAATGCTTCCTACACATTGTATAAATCATCTACCTTGATCCTCAAGGTTTATCAATAATTCTCCATAATTATTATGGCTCCAAATCTAATTAATCCCTTTAATAGTCAATATCTCCAAAACTCCTTTCCCAAAGGAAGGTTTGGTTTTTGCCAAAACACTTCCCCAAATCTAAGCACTTTTGAGTCCTATATATCTTACCCTAACTTCCCTACTCAAAAATAAATATTTTTGAAGAGCTTTATTATTTCTTTTTGCCCATTTTCTTAAATGGCTAAAATGGAATAATAATTGTTTTAAATACTTTTAAGCCACAATAAATCTTGGGAAAATTACCCTAAGTGTGTATTCACATTTGGGACCATCTCACATCAAAAACCAATCTTGTCCAATGTAAAATTATCAAATTATCTTCTATAAACTACTTCTGCACTTTTTGAATAAAGGATTTTAAGTGAACTCAAAATCCTTCAAAAAATCCCAAATAATTCCTAGATACCTACCTTGACATCATCTATCTAACAGTACCATCTTCCCACCTTACCTAGTGCAAAATATTGAACTTCCTTCACAAGCCTCATTTTGATCAAATGTGGCAAACTAAGCAATTAGTGGCCTAGACCAAATTAAAATCACCACCAAGGCTCACCACCACTCACCACAGCAACCACCATCTCCCTGGTCGTGACCACTGTAGCATCTTGTCCTTTAGTGCTTGGACACTAGCACTTAACCCCATGTGGGTGTCTTGGCTTGCAACCCCCCCCCCCCCTTTACTCCCCTACAGCAGCCACCAGCTGGCCCTCTCTGTCCCCTACACGACCCCAGTGCCCCCTCTCCACCACCTTGGTGCCCAATCCTTGGCCACCTCCTCCCCCTATCCTCTCCTTGAGCTTAGTCCACCATGGACTACTCCCTCTCGGGTTAAATACCCCCAGGCCGCCCAGCTTTCCCCTCTACCTACCATTTGCCCCCTCATGCTCCCACTCTCCTCCCTGGAGCATCCTCTTCCTCTCCCCTACTCAGTTCTGCTCGAAAGAAGAAGAGAGAGGAACCTCGGCTTCCCCCAAAAACCGAGCTAAGCTCTCTCTCCTCGCCTCCTCCCCTACTGCATGTCCCTCTGTGGTGATCCCCTTCTCCTCCTCTTTCTAATCGTGCCTCCCTCTCTTCTCAGGAACGGCCGGAACCACCTCACCGACGAGCTCCCGAACGATCTCCGCCGGCCACCATCGTGCGAGCCACCTCCTGGCATCGAACCCGCCCTTGCTGACCATCGCCGGGCTCGCCATCGAGCGTCGCGTCACCTCCGCCCATCCTCGCCACTTCCCGAGCCCCAGGTGAGCTCCCCCACCGCCGCCCGACGTGCCTAGGGTTAGCCCCGTGCCACCGCCTAATAAAAGGTGGACGACAAAATCCATCCGTCGATCCTCACTTGATCCGACGGACGGCAGCCCCTCCATACCGCTTCGGCCCCCGCAGCCGCTAACGGCCGGGCCCCGCCTGGTGGTTTCAAACGCGCCGCGCGCGCACCCCCGTCGGAGTTGCTGGGCCGGTTTTCCCCTGCTCGGCCCAACTGCCCCAGATCCCAGCCCACGAAGCAAACCCTCTTTTCCTTTTTCCTAGGTTCCCAGATCTGATAATTAGGATATTGGTTTAAATCAAAGCAAAAATGGAAAAACCTAGATTTTGGCCAGATCCATTTTTACACATGTTTTCACATGTTTTGTAAAGCATGCAGTACTTCTGGTTGTTTCAATTAGTACCCATATTAATTATATTAAAACTGCTTCTGAAATGTATCTTATTTTACTATGAAAATCCCCCTGTGAGGTCCACAACTCCAAATGGGGTAAACCCAAATGCCCCTGGTAGGTATTGACTGAAACTACCTCATGCCCTTGGCCTCCCTCCAACTGGAGCATTTGTTTTCCAGTAGTAAAAATAACAAAAACAAACCATTGCACCCTTTAGGAATTTATCTAGGTCAAACATAGAGGTATTGGACCAATTCCAACTCCCACTAAAACTCCATATCAATATCTATCAAAACCTAGGAGCCCAAAATTTTCTAAGCCCCTGTGGATTTATCATAAATTAATCTGTTTTGGGCTTAGTTAATTCACTAGATAAATCACCACAGTAGCTCTGCAACTCCAAAGAGGGTGATTCCAATTTCTACAGAAAGGTATTCCAAATACCTACATTATGCCCTTTTAATCAAATCAATAGCTTATGTATATTTAATCTGGTGAAAAAGACAAGCTGTCTACAGAACTGCCTTTGGGAATTTCCAGAGGGCATTCTGGTAAATATTTTGGCATGATTCCAACTCTCAGTGAACAAGTACATCAAGCCCTACCAAACCATCCAAGGAAATAATTTTTGGAGGTCCAGAACTTTTTGGTGTTTTATTCCCTAAAACTAGAAGTTATTTCACTAAGATAATCATGACTATTAAAAGAAACGAGATAATTCAGTGAAACCACTTTTGTTGGTTTCATTTTATCAACCTCTACATGTAGGTATCATTCTTACCCAATGGTATCCTACAGAGTATCTCCTTGGTCCAAAACCCCCTTCTTAGGTAGTTCCTCGATAATAAACCATAAGGGGTGTTCATCCCCTTCTCCAAGGCCATCTCCCCTTTTCTAAATCCTACCCTCTCAAAACCATCTGAATCTTTATCTGGTATTGTTCATTTGCTTGTTGTATGGTATTGGTGCTTGTATGCATTGTGTTGATTGTGCCCTTGTTTGTTTGCATGTGATGTCTGGACGACGATAGTTGCGATGAAATTGGAGAGCAGAAGAAGTGGTATTTATACTTGGTATTGGTATTCTGGGTTATCTAAAGAAGAAGTCTAGGGACAATTATGCCATATTGCTGATCCCCAGGCAAGCCACCTTCTTGCTCATAAGCCTTGTCCTACTATTTTACTTATGCATGTTTTGTCTACTATTTGTGAAACTGCATTGTTTTATTATATGTTGATGTATTTATGGTAGTGGTTTGGCTCTTCCGAACCATTGCACTTTTGTATTATTAAGTACAACCCCCTTGGTGACACCTACTTGTCCCTAGCAGAATAGAGGGTGTATTACACCATACCCCTTTGGAGACCCCGATTTGGCCGAAGCAAAGCTAGAGGATGGGAAGACCCCAGAAAAAGGTTTTATCAAATGTTTTACGACAAAACCTTGGTGAGGTGGGACCTCCCAAGAGATGATGAGAAATAAAAAGATTTCGTTTTTACAAAATGCTGGAGGAAAAAGGTTTACAAAAATGCACCCGGTTCTTTGCAGTTTTGCTAGAACAATTAACCTATGCAACCACATTACTCTAGAATGGGACATGGCTGGATTTGATGTTTGTCTATTCTGGTATAAGCTGCCTCGCAACAACTACAGGGGATCGGGGATCCTTGGAGGGTGGGCCTTCTCCGATAAAGGTCCATGTGGGACATCGACCTGGAGAAGGAACGAAGGGTCTGCTGGCCTCCACGCGTTACTATGAGCCCCTCATTGAAAGCGCACACTCGAGAATGGGAAAAAGTGCTCCGGTTGGTCCTAGGTACCCGACGTCCCGGTTTTGAGGGGATTAACACTCATAGGGTAGGCACTTATACTGGAGTGGGCATCCGGAGAGTCTTTATCAGTTACTCGACCCACGATCGGTGAAGATCAGGGTAGTGTACTCGGATGGTGTGAGGAAAGTGTACAACCTATGCAGAGTGTAAATCTATTCGAATAGCCGCGTCTGCGGTCATGGACGGTTGTGAGGGTTGCTTTAGAGCGGTGCTGGTTTTGTTTTCAAAAGGGATTCCGGAAAACAAAATGGCTTTGGAAACATTTTGACCATGGGATGGTCGGAAAGGATCCCTGTTTTGACCATGGGATGGTCAGAAAGGGATGGAAGGAGTTTGGTCATGGGATGACCGTAAAGGAGGAACAAATGGGTGACCCAGTCCTAAGGTTTTTCAAAAAGGTTTCTAAAATACTTTACAAAAAGTTTTCAACAAAGATATGTAGATGCTATATCTACAAGAGAAACTAATTGAGAAAAGAACCCCTCTTGGAGCCCTCCTACTACCATAGCCATACTGCATGTCCTCTCGTTTTTATTGATATTTTAAGGTGGTTTCCGAGTACATTCAAAGTACTCACCGGCAATGTCCCTGGCTATTAACTTGGTCAGATATCAAGAAGAGGTGAAGTGGACGACTATGCGAGCTAGGACGTTCTCCCAGTCAGTTACATGTAGGTTGAGGCATGGCTCGGTCTCTACGCTTGATGAAGATCCCCTGATGTTTATTGATGTAGCCATAACATCATTTATGTAAGTCTTGTAATTCGGTATACTCTCGGATGATGTAATGATACTTGTCGGTTATGTGCCACGACTAACTGATCATGGGATCATGGTTGTATGCATCACAGGGATTCTCGGAGGATTAATCCTGGGGCCCCACATTTCGTCTCTGTTTAAAATGGTTCATATATCTTTAGGGTTTGATGTAACACCTTTAAATATGTCATATAATCATTCTTGACTGAGCATTGCATCTATGACATGTGTTGATTGTTGCTTCCCTTTCTGGTGTTTCTGCTTCTTCCCGGTAGACCTCGGAGTTGATGTGAGCAACGAGATCGAGTCCAAGACTGAAGACCAAGATTAACACCATCAAAGAGAACTACTTGATCAAAGGTGAATGATGTCAAGAAGATGAACCTGAAGTTTTATATCTGAGTATCAACAGGCAAAGGCAAGCGAAACCCCACACATGATAAAATCCTATGTTTTCAAAGTACTTTAATTCTTGCCATGTGCATACGATTCCAAAGTCTTTTATCGATAGATAGATTAATCCTATCTGATGCATGTTACCTTTGTAGCCTATACTCCCTGATCCACTACTCCTAGCATAACTAGGGTTTGGCTTTTGAGTTTCGCTAGAGTTGTTTATATCTGTTGTGCTTAGCCATGCTTAGCTGTTACTGCTAGTCCATCTGGTTGATGAATCAAAGTTGCGAATGAACCTAGTTGGATAGGATGACTGATACATTGCAAATGTATCTATAATTTTTGATGTTCCATGCTTGGTTTTATCCACTTTCTTGTGTTTTGTCCACACTTTGGAGTACTTTTCATACGATTTCTTGGACTAACCTATTAACAAGAGCCATAGTGCCAGCTACCTATTTTCTACTGTTTTTGGTTCCAGGAAAGTCAGAAAATGAATAATCTTGGAATTGGACGGGACAAAAGCCAAAGTCCCTATTTTTTCAGAAGTCATCAGATACCAGAATACGAGACGGAGAAGGGTCAGAGGGCGGCCACACCACCTGGCCGCGCGGCCAGGCTTGACCCGTGCTAGGGGGTGGTGTGGCCAGCCCAGGCACCCCCTCGGCCTCTCCTTCCCCCTATAAGATGCCCTCGGGATGAAAACCCTAAGTACCCGATCAAAAATCCACGAAAGAGTCTGTAGCCGCCGTCATCTCCATCCCTAGATCGGGAGGGATCTGAAGCTCTTCCCGGCACCCTGCCGGAGAGGGGAATTCACCCTGGAGGCCTTCTTCATCATCATGCAAGCCTCCGGTGTGATGCGTGAGTAGTTCATCTTTGGACTACGGGTCCATGTAGTAGCTAGATGGCTGGTTATCCTCCTTTGTGCTTTCATGTCTAGATCTTGTGAGCTCCGTTCATGATCAAGATCATCTATTTGTAATTCTGCATGTTGTGTTTGCGGGGATCCAATGGATATTGAGATGTTATTTCAGATTGATTATTGATTCTATCATGTCTTTGTTATTTGTGATCTTGCATGCTTTCCGTTGTTAGTAGCTATCTTGGCCAAGTAGATGCTACCAACTCCAAGAGTTAGTATTTATGCTCGATAGTGGGTTCATGCCTCTGGTAATCTGGGGAAAATCTCTAAGGTACTAGATGTGTTGTTGCTACTAGGGAGAAAACAACAATCCTTTGTTCATAGAACAATCGTATTGTTTACATTACACGCAATTCGTAAAGCAATAATCTGTTGCTTGCAACTTAATACTGGAGGGGGTTCAGATGATTACCTGAAGGTGGATTATTAGTCATAGATGTAGTTGGATGGCGGTCTATGTATAATGTTGTAATGCCCAATCAAGTTCCAAAGGAGTCAAGATGATTAGTATATGCATGTATTTCTTTCTCGATGTTTGTTAATTGCCCCGCTGTAATTTGTTCACCCAGCATGTTATATATCTTAAGGAGAGCCACCTCTAGTGAACTATGGATCCCGGTCCTTTCTTTTACATACAATCCATAAACTGTTTACTGCTTTGTGTTTACTTTCTGCAAACTGCTACTTCCTTCCATTTGATACGTTTAATCCTTTGTTTTCAGCAAAACCGGTGAGATTGACAACCTCATCGCAAGTTGGGGACAAAGTTGTGTGGTTGTGTTGTGCAGGTCTCCACATTGCTGCTGGCACCGGTAGTGCGCCCTGGCAACGTTTAGCTAGCTACACCTTTGGGGTGTTTCCTTGCTCCTACTGGATTGATAACCTTGGTTTCGTACTGAGGGAAAACTTGCTGCTATGCTCATCATACCTTCCTCTTGGGGTTCCCCAACGAGCTCGATATATTTTGGGCCATCAAGCATATTTTCTGGCACCGTTGCCGGGGAGTCAAGGACATCTTCACAAGGGGAGTCCCTCATAACCAATCTCTTTACTTTGTTATTGTTGTTTTGCTTAGTTTCGTTTGTTTTGTTTGCTTGTTTTGTCATCAAAACACACAAAAAATAGTTTTACTAGTTTGCTTTCTTATTCAAAAGCACAAAAAATGACTACTCTTGAAAACACAAAGTTGTGTGACTTCACTAGCACCAACAACAATGATTTTATGAGCACACCTATTGCTCCACCTGTGTCTGAAGATACTTTCTTTAAGATAAAACCAGCTTTACTCAATCTTGTTATGAGAGAACAATTTTCTAGTATTGGTAATGAAGATGCTGCTGCCCATCTAAATAACTTTTTTCAACTTTGTGAGATGCAAAAGCATAGGGATGTAGATGGTGATATTATTAAGCTGAAATTGTTTCCTTTCTCTTTGAGAGGAAAATCTAAAGAATGGTTGCAATCCCTAACTAGAAATAGTATTGATTCTTGGACTAAATGCAAAGATGCTTTCATTGGAAAATACTATCCTCCTACTAAGATTATATCTATGACAAGTGAAATAATGAAATTTAAACAATCTGATAATGAACATGTTGCTCAAGCTTGGGAAAGAATGAAATCTTTGGTAAAGAATTGTCCCACTCATGGACTGACTGCTTGGATGATTATCCAAACTTTTTATGCAGGATTGAACTACTCTTCAAGGAACCTATTGGATTCTGCTGCTGGAGGTACCTTTATGACCATTACTTTGGGTGCTGCAACAAAGCTTCTGGATAATATGATGGTTAAATATTCTGAATGGCATACTGAAAGAGCTCCACAAGGTAAGAAGGGAAATTATGTTGAGGTAACCTCCTCCTTGAGTGATAAGATTGATGTTATTATGTCTATGCTTGTGAATGGGAGAGCCCATATTGATCCAAATAATGTTCCTTTAGCTTCTTTGGTTTCTCAAGAAGAGCAAGTTGATGTGAACTTCATAAGTAATAACAATTTTGGCAATAATGCTTATAGGAATAATTTTGGTAACAACAATTATAAGCCATATCCTCCCAACAACGATAATGCTTATGGAAATTCTTACAACAATAATAGGAGTGCACCCTCTGAACTTGAAGTTATGCTTAAAGACTTTATTAGTAAACAAACTGCTTTCAACAAAACTATTGAGGAAAAACTCTCTAATGCTGAAAGAAATGTAGCATCTTTGGTTGAAGCTCAATCTTTTTTGAATAAAATGGCTGCTAAACCTGAAACTAATGATAATCCCTTTGCATCTACTAATGCTATACAAGTAAGAATTGATGAAAATGTTAGACTATTAGCTGAATAACATGCTAAGTGGGAAAGAGAAGATGAAATTGCTAGAAACATTAGTGTTTCTACTATCACCACCACTAGTGTTGAGGCTAGTAATAGTTCTACTACTTTAGATGATAAATTTGATTTTGATCTTGATGGTTGCAATATCTCTGAAGTTATTAAGTTCCTACAAAAGCTTGCTAAAAGTCCTAATGCTAGTGTTATGAACATGGCCTTTACAAAACACATTACTGATGCTCTCATAAAGATTAAAGAAGAAAAGATGAAACATAAAGCTTCTATTCCTATAAAACAAGAAGATGGTTGGGAGCCCATCATTAATATGAAAGTGAATGACTTTGATTTCAAAGCTTTATGTGATCTTGATAGTAGTGTTTCTATTATGCCTAGAAGGATTTATGATATGCTTGATTTGCCTCCACTTGAAGATTGTTATTTGAATGTCCCACTTGATGATAATGCTAAAAAGAAACTCATGGGGAGTCTTAATGATGTTCTTATTATGGTTAACAATGCCTATGTCCCTGTTGATTTCTATGTTTTGGATGTTGAATGCAATGCTTCTTGTCCTATTACTTTGGGAAGACCTTTTCTTAGAACTATTGGTGCCATTATTGATATGAAAGAAGGCACCATTAAATATCAACTCCCACTCAAGAAAGGTATAGAACACTTCCCTAAGAAGAGAGAGAAGATTTCTTTTGCCTCTCCTATGAAAACAAAAATTGGTCTTAATGTTTCTTCATTTGAGAACACTTGATTCTTTTTCTTGCTTCTTATGCCTAACTTAAAGGCGTTAAAGAAAAGTACTTATTGGGAGATAACCCAAAAGTTTTAGATGAGTCTTGGAAGTTATTACCTCACTAATAACCGCTTCTTATCCTTTTTATTTTCTTTTTGTGCCAAGAATAACCTCTAATGAGAGAGAAGTAATGATTGGGAAAGTTGTTGTCCCGAAACAGATTTTTGTGCTTCACCGTAGAAATTCGTGTAAACTCTCTGAACATCTTTTTGAGGCGTGAATTTTTGTGATTCTGCCGCAGGTTGTTATATAACTTTCGTGAGTTCAACACATTTTGACTTGAGCAACATAAGGTCTTCGAAAAAATTCGTCTTTACCTACTGGTCTATTTTGACAGATTTCTGCCATTCTCTGCACTTGCTTCTTGTTGGTTCCTTTTTTAGTTCTTTTGGGGAATTGAGATTTTTGAGGGAAGTGCTACAGTATCTAGTGTTCTAATGGAAGTTTATTTGGTGTTAGAACTGAACCTTAAGACTTATTTATCTTGAGTGCAGTAATGTTGCTAATAAAGATTGTGTGAAGTTTTGTATGAAGGAAAAATTTCAGGTGTATGGAAGGAATGAGTAATGAGATGAAGGATGGACTAAAGCTCAAGCTTGTGGATGCCACTCGTGTCACCCCAAGAAATATCCAAGAAGTACAAGCGTCAAATCTTGGGGATGCCCAAGGCATCCCCTTCTTCATCAATAAAAATCCTAGGTTTCTTCCAAACGCTTCATTTTTATTGTTTCATGCACAGTTGTGTTGTTCTTGGAGCGTCTTCTTCTTCGTTTTCGTTTTGGTTTTTTGTTTGCTTTTGTTTGCTTAGTTTGCTGAATAAAATGGTTGGACCCCCTCTTTCATACATTGGTTTGCAAATAGTTTGGTTTGGATTGGAAAAGAGTAGGAACGTTCATGCTTAAGTGGTAAAAAGAGCTTGTTTTTGACTGTGGCCTATGCTTTGTCATGCAATGCTTGATATTGTTTTGGATTTATGCTTAGTATTATTTGTTGTAGCATTACTTGTTATAAACAATTGAGATTGCTTAATCTTCCTTGGATGAATCATGCGTTGTTTTAGCATATTAAAGCATAGTATTGTGGTATTCTCCTTTGATGCTTTATTTGGGTAGACTTGGCACATGCTCACACCATGTTATGACTATCTCAAGTCACATAAGCCTTTATGATCCTTTAGTTTTCAACTTTTAGTATCACTTTATGCTTTGATCAATGATGTTTTGTCGCTCTGCATGATTATGGCCATTATTGCTCTCTTAGTTTGTCGCTCCCAGTCTTTTGCTAGCCTCCACAACCAAGTATGAGTTCCACTCATGCATCCAACTCCCTAAACCAACTTATTCCAAAGAGTCCACCATACCTACCGACTAGCTTATGCTATTCCAAGTATATTCATGCTTTTGTTTACCTTCCAAATTAAACTTGTTATGAGAAAACTAGCGATTAAAGCTCTCACGAACTTGATGGCACACTTTACTTTTTTGCATCTAATAAACTTGAACCATTGGGTCCTTCTTTGTTGCGTATATGCTTGCGGTTTATAAGTTGAAATTAGCAGGACCATGTATCATGGGGAACGCTTTCAACATTGCACTTGTACTTTGTACCCTGTTGATATCATGTTCTTTTGATTATGGATCCCAACGGTGTGAAATAAAAGTGGAACTTGTAAGATCATGGAGTTTGTATGTGTGTTAGAGAAACGCCTGGGCCGCTAGCCTAAGCCATGACTAATCATGGTGGAAACTTGCAGCATCACCATAATTAGCACTCTATGAAGCATCCTCAATAAAAACATATGCAAATAACAAATAAAAAGATCACTGAGATGCTCATTGTCTGCTTGCCTTGTCATTTTTATTATGGGATAGCTCCTATGTCATGTGCAAGGGGTACCACGTTGGCGGTTCTTTATGATACATATGTACTTACAATGACAAGAGCTTACTCATGACTAAAGTTGAGTAGCATGAGGTTCGGTCTTCGTAAGTAAGGGGCATGAGATTTCGGTTTATAACTTGTTAAGCATATCCTCTTAGTTGTGTCACTTTAACCTTAATCACCTTCAAGATGCTTATGATAGGGGCAATGAGAGCTGAAATCTATAAGTACCATACTTTTTGGAAGATCTTTATGAGACTCGAATCCCTACTTACTTCTATGAAGGCCTTTCTTCCACCATTATATTGAGTCTCCACCTTCTACCTTTATGCACCTACTTTGAGAGCATAGTGGCCATTCTTAGTTCTATGTGCGTTGTCCCAAGAATAGTTGATCGATGCATATCTTGATATTGCGTGTTTTAAATTATTTGTATCTAGTCACTCTTATGAACTTTGAAGGTGTCATATGCATTTATATTTGCTACTCTATGAGGGCCAAGCTGAATGCCATTATGCTATGTTTTCTTTATGTGAAACAAACAAACGTCTTGCAAAGCATTGTTATTCAAGAATCTTTTGTTTGTGCCTTTTCATGTTGCAACATAGTTTCTTTGTCTATTGCTAGAACTTTGTCTTTTATGCTATGTTGAAGTACTATGATCCTAGCTTTCAATGTTTTACAAATTCTTTGATCAAGTTTATGATGGTGCATGTCACCTCAAAAATTATTCTTTCTTTTTATCACTTACCTACTCGAGGACGAGCAAGAGTTAAGCTTGGGGATGTTGATACATTGAAAATATATCTATAACTTTTGATGTTCCATGCTTGGTTTTATCCACTTTCTTGTGGTTTGTACACACTTTGGAGTACTTTTCATACGATTTCTTGGACTAACCTATTAACAAGAGCCACAGTGCCAGCTGCCTATTTTCTGCTATTTTTGGTTCCAGGAAAGTCAGAAAATGAATATTCTCGGAATTGGACGGGACAAAAGCCAAAGTGCATATTTTTCCGGAAGTCATCAGATGCCAGAATACTTGACGAAGAAGGGACAGAGGGCGGCCACACCACCTAACCGTGCGGCCAGGCTTGGCCCGTGCCAGGGGGTGGTGTGGCCAGCCCAGGCACCCCCTCGGCCTCTCCTTCCCCCTATAAGATGCCCTCGGGACGAAAACCCTAAGTACCTGATTAAAAATCCACAAAAGAGTCTATAGCCGCCGTCGTGTCCATCCCTAGATCGGGAGGGATCTGAAGCTCTTCCCGGCACCCTGCCGGAGAGGGGAATTCACCCTGGAGGCCTTCTTCGTCATCATGCAAGCCTCCGATGTGATGCGTGAGTAGTTCATCTTTGGACTACGGGTCCATGTAGTAGCTAGATGGCTGGTTCTCCTCCTTTGTGCTTTCATGTCTAGATCTTGTGAGCTCCATTCATGATCAAGATCATCTATTTGTAATTCTACATGTTGTGTTTGCGGGGATCCGATGGATATTGAGATGCTATTTCAAATTGATTTTTGATTCTATCATGTCTTTGTTATTTGTGATCTTGGCCAAGTAGATGCTAGCAACTCCAAGAGTTAGTATTTATCCTCGATAGTGGGTTCATGCCTCTGGTAATCTGGGGAAGTGACAGAAATCTCTAAGGTACTAGATGTGTTGTTGCTACTAGGGAGAAAACAACAATCCTTTGTTCATAGAACAATCGTATTGTTTACATTTCACGCAATTCGTAAAGCAATAATCAGTTGCTTGCAACTTAATACTAGAGGGGGTTCGGATGATAACCTGAAGGTGGATTATTAGTCATAGATGCAGTTGGATGGCGGTCTATGTGTAATGTTGTAATGCCCAATCAAGTTCTAAAGGAGTCAAGATGATTAGTATATGCATGTATTGCTTTGTCGATGTTTGTCAATTGCCCCGCTGTAATTTGTTCACCCAGCATGTTATCTATCTTAAGGAGAGCCACCTCTAGTGAACTATGGATTCCGGTCCTTTCTTTTACATACAATGCATAAGCTGTTTACTGCTTTGTGTTTACTTTCTACAAACTACTACTTCCTTCCATTCGATACGTTTAATCCTTTGTTTTCAGCAAAACCGATGAGATTGACAACCTCATCGCAAGTTGGGGATAGAGTTCCGTGGTTGTGTTGTGCAGGTCTCCACGTTGCTGCTGGCACCGGTAGTGCACCCTGCCAACGTTCAGCTAGCTACACCTTTGGGGTGTTTCCTTGCTCCTACTGGATTGATAACCTTGGTTTCATACTGAGGGAAAACTTGCTGCAGTGCTCATCATACCTTCCTCTTGGGTTTCCCCAACAAGCTCGATATATTTTGGGCCATCAATGACGTGGTATGATTAGAGATGAAATTAAACATGCTAAGGCTTGTATTGGAGGCCACGTCGGGTTGTGGTTTTTGCAGTCCCATAATTGCCACCACTAGGATCTGAGTTCTTACCACTTGAACTAAGACGAGCGTATAACCACACGGGGTCTGGAAAACCCCTCGAACAACTAACTTGCCTAGTAGATTCCATGAGTCACATAGTTTGGGTGTTCCATTCGACATATGCATTCTGGTCGTTCTTGAAGGAGGTGGAGGAGGTGCATTCATAAAGGTAGGTAAGCGTGGCAGGGAATGGGAGAGGCATGACCCCCGTAATCTCAAACCCTGTTCACATCTCTAGGGACCAACTTCGAGACTTGACCCATTACGGCGGCATCTCCTTAGGGCGTGACTCATAGTCTCGGTGAAAGCAAGGTAAATGTCGTGGTCAACCACTCTTTGTCGGCCTTCCAAGGAAGAGGGCTAATCTTAAGTGGCATTAAGAATCGGTTGGTATGTGTGGGTAAAGTTGTGCACCCCTACAGGGTAATAATCTTTTCGAAAATCCGTGTCCACGGTTATGGACGACTTGGGAATGGATGTGATGATCATAGAGAACTATAACCTACTTGTAAAACTTGACAAGAGAAGTGAGCTCTGTTTAAGGATGCTTCCTCAGGGATCGAGGGGGTGATCCTAGTTGGTAGGTTCAGCTGATAAACGTTCGGTGGATATCAAAAGAAGATCGAAGCTAGTGATATCATTTTCTTATCCCCTTTTAAAAGGTTCTCTTAGTCGAGCTTCTCCTCTCTCTTTACAAAGAAATTTAGCTTTATGCAAAGTAACCCCACCAGCCATAAGTCTTGCAGAGTACACCCTGTACTTAGCCTTGCTTTGTTGGTACTTTTGCAGCACGTAAGTGTTACCACAGAAGGTGAGTTTGTTACAACATCGACATTGATGAGTAGCTTGGGGTTCCCCATCGGCAGCCTGGAATCTATGGATTGGGACATCATCGTTATGGTTCAGGCCTCTTAGGCCATTTGTTAAGTTTGCTATACTTAATAGCATAATTTGCCTTCTGTTGTTTGATGTTTGTGGTCAATGACCTCTGCTTGTAATATTTTGGTTCTTTGCTCATTATGAGATCGTTGTAATAATTTTTGTGTCGTAGGGTCACTGTAATGTTACCGATTCTCTCTCTATACGCTTCTGAGATTTAGGTTAGGCTTATATCAGACAGAGGTCTAGAATTTGTCTAGCCTTAATCCCAGTGGTGTCACAGTTTTTGGTACCAGAGCAGTACCGACTGTAGGAAAATCTTTCTATTGGTCAATGTTGAGTCCAGTGTTTATGAAAACTATTTGAAAATTGAAAAGTACTTGCAATAACTCTGGTATGCTTCTTTTTCTCCTTATCCAGTTTTGCTCTAACTCTAGGTTATCTTATCTTACGTTGATATTGAAAAGTTTTGCTATCTTGTCTCGTCTTTCAAAGCTTAGGTGCCTTTTAGGCATGTCGTTTCTCAACCAGTTGACCTAGTGTCGAGTTCTCTAGAGTCAGTTGTGTGTGTGTGTTCCTTGTTTCCCTTTGCTCTGCTTCAGTTGAGAGATTCCTTTCCAACATTATCTCTCTATTTTGTGGGTCCACAACATCATGTTGATGGTTCCACAGTGGTCTGTTCTAGGCCTCAAAGTTTCCCTTTCACCTCGTGTGCCTCCTTCTTATTTGTTTGGGTACTTTAGAAGTTATTTCTTCTCTTGGAAGCTACCTCGTGGTTACTACCTTGTAGTACCCTCTGTATTACTAAGATAGTAGTTACTCCTTTCTTCGGGTTTTAACCTTGGACTTGAATCGAAGATCCCTGATTGTGCTGGATTCTGGTGTTGTGAATCTTGTACATGAAGCTAACCTTTAACAAAAGATCCATTTTGTTGATCCCTGTTGTTAATGTTCAAACATTACCTCAGGATGGCTCGTACCTTCTAGTACAGCCTTCAAGCTTGTAGTTATTGTTGTGATTAAATTATGACAAACAAAGGACTTCTCCTACCACTTGTTATGGTAGATGTTCTTTAATGGAACCAAATAGATCATGCCAAAAGAGCTCCTCGTGAGTCTCACTTCTATAATCGTGACTCTACCACACCTCCCTTTTCGGCATCGGTCCTCGGAAGATTGTTGACTTATGCATCCACATCTCGAGATTCTATTCTGAGCATGTTCCTTTTTCCCTTGTTGGTTCCCACCTTTGTATACCAGTTGGTAGCCAAGTAGTACATGTGCATTGGTGCCTTCCGATCTAAGATACTCTTGTGGTCCGTAAGACAAACCATTTCAGGATGTCAGGACAAACAAACTCCAGTACCTCGTCGTATCTAGGACCAGGTCAAAGTGTTGTAATCCACAAACCAATAAGTATTCATTAGCTTTGTTCTGTTCTACCTTAAAGTATCACACTCCTTTACATTAAGAGGTCATGCTGAGTTTTGCGACCCTCCTAATGAAGTGATACTGTTATACATCTTTACCCACCTTCCTTAGAGATTTCTTGCTTGTGAATGATGTGTGTGCGTAATAATGTGGCCATCTGAGATTCTTAGCAATCATTATTGCTTTGGACTTCAACAAGGAAATTTGTGTCATTCTTAGCTTGATAGTTAATCCTATCACTAAGCCAGGGATGATTGTGCTACCAAGTCTGTTACTCTGGTACATCCACTCCAGTCAAAGAGTTAGCCTTGTGCTGAAGCTCTGAGACTATGTATTCTTGCCTTACCAAGCAAGTTTCCTCTCGAACTAGTGACATACCGATGGTTCGTAATATTCTAGATGTCTACTAGAAGTATTGCCATGTTGCCACGTGATCGTGTTGTCAAATTCTTGAGCAAGCAAGTTCTCTAAACTGCTTCTTTCTCCAAGGATCCGTACTGGATACCCCTAAACTAGTTGGTTGAGCTTAAATAACAACTTGGAGAATTGTAAGACAAAAGTTCTATCCAACATAGTTCCTTCTAATGGGATGGCTAGTTTTCGTTCGTGCTGAAGAAAGATAGTGTTTCCTTCGTGGAAATGTTATCTTCCCCACCTTTGATTTGATACGGGCTATCATCAAATCAAACTCAATCCTAAGGACTATCTTGATGGTGTACCTATTCGTGATGTTTCACCTGGGTACATCTTCATGTTCTTTGGTCTGACCAATATCTATGTCATGTTCTTATAGTATATGAGTCCATCTTCTTGGAGTGTCTTGATAAGTTTGTCGTTGAGCCCATCGATGATATCCTTATCTTCCCCATGCTATATTGGATTTATGTGGAACAATTGACATTAATGTTGGAAACTTTTGAGAACTGTCTTCATGTTATCTCGAAGGATGTGTTCTGGATGTTAGAAGTGACCTTCTCCAGTTCACGTGCAATAGTTGAAAGTTGTCTTCGTGGATTTTAGAAGAGTTATCTTTGTTTCCTCGGGGATCGTTTCAAGTTAGTCAAGAATGTGCAAAGTATTCTTGATATGGTAGGTTAATACCTTTCCATCTCGAGAACATCCTCTAAGCACGTAAAGCCACTGATGATTTGTCATGGAAGATAAGAAGTCCTTCAAACTTCAGTAACTTCCAAAATGTTTCCCAAAAAGGATGCATTTGTGTTCCGTTGCAATCAATTCATAGGAGCAATTATCTTTTCATACTTGCTAATGAATGGGTTTCGCAATCTAGCTCATTCTTTTGGAGCTTTATAACGTAGTCCGTGTCTTTAGAATCTAGTGACTTCCCCTCTACGGTAAATGTTGCAAACTTTCTATTCGGACATGCTAAGTTTGATGTATCTTTCCACTTAACCGAATCTGAAACTCAAGCAGATATGATGGTTGGTGTTCTTCAAGGTTTTGACATAGGTCTCTTTGAAAACCCGGCAAGATTGATGTGATGGTTGACATAATTAGCCGGAAGACCTACTGCCACAATCTCTTAAATCAGCAATAGCAACCACTCCTCATGAGGCATCTTCTATGATTTGTTATAGGAGTTGTGCTCATGGTTTCTTGTGTATCTGACGTCCGACCTTCACTTGATGTCCGCTTCTCGAACATCAAGGAGAACATTTAAAGTAGTGTTGCTAAATGTCTCTCGATCGATCCTTTAGACCCTTTTATGTTGGCAAGCAACTTGTTGTGTCAAGTATTTGAAGTCTGAGAATGAAGTTTCTTTTTCCTCGTGTCATCAGGAATCTTCTTACATATCCATCTTAGTGGTGTAAAGTGATATCACGATCTTTGGCAAGGATTTTGATAAAGCTGGATGAATAAAGAGTTTCCTTTGGTTCCTCTAACATGTTTGAAGAGCTACTACGGTTTTGATAATCAAAACTTCCTCTTGTTACATGTTCCTTGTGACTCTTACGAGTCCTCTTCACAAAACAACCCTTCTGTCTGGACCTTCTATTGAATGAAGAGTGATCCTTCTATATCAAAAGTAGTTCAACAACTTGGTTCTCCATATCAATGTATCCCTGGAAGATCTACTTAAGCCGCTTAGTAGAGTTTCATCCTCCGGAGTCTATGGTCATGTTCTTTCCCTTGTACGCTCTCCTTTTCAGAAGCTTAAACTCTTATGAAGCTCCATGGTATCAATCCTTATGAAGACTAGCTATCTAACAACTTGAAACCTTCTCCTTTTGTTTCCTCCTTACCTTGACGTGTTTCATGCTCGTTGGCTCCAGACATGTTATAAAGATCTATCCATGAGTTAACCATGAAATACTCTGTTCATGGTTTTGTGTCATTCCCTCTCTTCTTTAGTGTGTGCAGCTACCTCAAAGAAATGAAGCGTTTCATTCATTCAATAATGGTGGCATTGATCAACCTCTTCGAAGAGATCGCCGAAGTCTAGTGTAATCCTGTTACTTCTATCTTCCTACCTAGGAATCTCGGGATGAGATTCTGTTAAGGGGGATAGAACTGTAACACCTAAGTTTTAGTTAGTCATAATTAGGACTTTGTTTGTGCATCCGTGAGCATCATCCCTTAAAATGCATGTAAACAAAATAATGGAAACCCTAAATCCTAGTTTCCTTCTTCCTCTCAAACACAGTCAAAATAGTTTGAATTTCAAAAACTACAAAATAAGTGGATCCCAAATGGACTAAAAGGGCACCACAATATTTCTCTAGTTTTACAAAAGGCTCTAGTATTTTTAAATTATACAAAACAGAAATGAAGTGAAAATTACAAAAGAGAAAAGAGAATCAGAAAAAGAAAAATATTTCTGGAAATAAAAACCTAATCCTAACTCTACCTGGGCCGAGCCCATCTATTTTTCCCCTCTCTGTCGCTCGCGCACAGCAGCCAGTAGCCGCTGCCCTTGCTTTGCTACAACCTAGCAACAGCTCGCAACCGGCCCATCTAGCCTGATAACCGTTTGACATGTTTCTTCTTTCTTCTTCCTCGCGTCGGAGGAGAAACTGCTCGTTGTCAGCCGCCTCGCCGTCGATCTCCCTCGCGCTTTGATGCGCGCCGCCGCCTGCGAATAGGAGGATAAGAATGGCCTCGCTCCGCTCTCTCCCCATCCCCATTTCTCCCTATCTCGCCCCTCTGCTGTTTTCCCCTCTCTGGCCGAACCCTAGCCGCCAAAGTGCTGCTCACCGCCGGTGTTCTGGACCTCCCCAAGCTCCACCGAGACTCCCAGGAGAACCAGCGTGCTCTCCTCATCCACCTCCCGAAAGGAATTGACCGTGGGAGCCCACAATCGAGCAGGTAGTTCACGCTTTCCCCGACTCCGGCCGCCGCGTCTGCCACCGATCCCGGCCATCCGCGACCCTCTTCGGCCTCTCTGTCATGCCCACGAGCATTAGGGTGAGCTCCTGGCTCTGCCGAGCCCCTCTACTTCTTCCCTCTTGCTCTCTAGCTCTTTCCCGACGTGCATCACCAACCGCCGCCGCAGATGCTCGCCGGTGCAGCGTCTCCGGTGACCATATCCTAGCGGCGCAACCACAACTAGTTTCCCCGCATCACGCCGCGTTGAGCCAGCCCTCTCCCGTGCCCCAGCATCGCCTGTAGCGCCCGCCCCGAGCTCAATCTAGGAGCAATGGCATCGCTGACGTCATCACGACGTTAGGCTAATGTCATAACTCCTTTTCTTTTCTTTTAATCATTTCTGTAATTATTTAATAATTGAATATGCTGACAGGTGGGCCCTGTTTGTCAGGATTTTATTCTTTTTGGAAATGATTTCTGGAATTAATAAAAGTCTGACATGTGGGGCCAGCTGGAAAATAATTTAATATAATCCAAAAATGTTTAATTGTTTAAAAAATGATTTAAAATGGATTAAAATTGGGAAAAATCATAACTAATTCATTTTAAATCAGAAAAATGTGTATAATATATCAAAATATTCAGAAAAATGAGATCTATCTCATAGCATCAAAGTCATGCATCCTTGTAACAGCTAAAATCATTTCCTTATTGAAACCCTAATGAACCCCTCTCATATGCCTCTGGAGTTTATCAGAAGTGCTATCTAGGGCATTTCGACTCCGCTTAAAATGGTTCATATATCTTTAGGGTTTGATGTAACACCTTTAAATATGTCATATCATCATTCTTGATTGAGCATTGCATCGATGCCATGTGTTGATTGTTGCTTCCTTTTCCGGTGTTTATGCTTCTCCTCGGTAGACCTCGGAGTTGATGTGAGCAACGAGATCGAGTCCAAGATTGAAGACCGAGATTAACACCATCAAAGAGAACTACTTGATCAATGGTGAACGATGTCAAGCAGATGAACCTGAAGTTCTATATATGAGTATCAACAGGCAAAGGAAAGCGAAACCCCACACATGATAAAATTCTACATTTTCAACGTACTTTAATTCTTGCCATGTGCATACGATTCCAAAGTCTTTTATCGATAGATAGATTAATCCTATCTGCTGCATGTTACCTTTGTAGCCTATACTCCCTGATCCACTGCTCCTAGCATAACTAGGGTTTGGCTTATGAGTTTTGCTAGAGCTGTTTAGATCTGTTGTGCTTAGCAATGCTTAGTTGCTACTGCTGGTCCATCCGGTTGATGAATCAGAGCTACGAATGAACCTAGTTGGATAGGATGACGTGGTATGATCATAGATGAAAGTTAAACATGCTAAGGCTTGTATGGGAGGCCACGTCGGGTTGTGGTTTTTGCAGTCCCATACTTGGCACCACTAGGATCTGAGTTCTTGCCTCTTGAACCAAGACAAGCGTACAACCACACGGGGCCTAGAAAACCCCTCAACCAACTAACTTGCCTAGTAGATTCCATGAGTCACATAGTTTGGGCGTTCCATTCGACATATGCATTATGGTCGTTCTTGAACAAGGTGGAGGAGGTGCATTCATACATGTAGGTAAGCGTCACAGGGAATGGGAGAGGCATGGCCTCCGTAATCTCAAACCCTGTTCACATCTCTAGGGACCGACTTCGGGACTTGGCCCGTTACAGCGGCATCTCCTTAGGGCGTGACTCATGGTCTTGGCGAAAGCAAGGTAAAGGTTGTGGTCAACCACTCTCTGCCGGCCTTCCAAGGAAGAGGGCTAATCTTAAGTGGCATTAAGAATCGGTTGGTATGTGTGGGTAAAGTTATGCACCGCTGCAGGGTAATAATCTTTTCGAAAAGTCATGTCCACGGTTATGGACGACTTGGGAACGGACGTGATGATCATAGAGAACTATAACCTACTCGTAAAACTTGACAAGAGAAGTGAGGTGTGTTTAAGGATGCTCTCAGGGATCGAGGGGGTGATCCTAGTTGGTAGGTTCAGCTGATAAACGTTCGGTGGATATCAAAAGAAGATCGAAGCTAGTGATATCGTTTTCTTATCCCCTTTTAAAAGGTTCTCTTAGTCGAGCTTCTCCTCTCTCTTTTACAAAGAAATTTAGCTTTATGCAAAGTAACCCCACCAGCCATAAGTCTTGCGGAGTACACTCTGTACTCAGCCTTGCTTTGTTGATACTTTTGCAGCAGGTAAGTGTTACCACAGAAGGTGAATTTGTTACAATATCGACGACGAGTAGCTTGGGGTTCCCTGTCGGCTGCCTGGAATCTATGGATTAGGATGTCATCATTATGCTTCAGGCCTCTTAGGCCATTTGTTAAGTTTGCTATACTTAATAGCATAATTTGCCTTACGTTGTTTGATGTTTGTGGTCAGTGACCTCTGCTTGTAATATTTTGGTTCTTTGCTCATGTATGAGCTCATTGTAATAATGTTTGTGTCGTAGGGTCACTGTAATGTTACCGATTCTCTTTATGTACACTTCTGAGATTTAGGTTAGGCTTATATCAGACAGAGGTCTGGAATTTGTCTAGCCTTAATCCCGAGGGTGTCACAAAAACCAAAATTTTCCTACGATGGGAACTATTATACGCCAAGATCTATCTAGTAGATACAAGCAACAAGTGGATATACATCCATAGAGAACGTACCCTTGAAGATCAACAAAGCATTGTTAATGAAACTGATTTCACGGTTGATGTAGTTGTGCACTTGCCGATCTCAAGATCCTGATGAAGTCCAGCGAGTCCAGCAGGTCCATCACCAGCAAGTCCAGCACCACCAAGTCCAGCACCGCAAAGTAGCGGTGCATCCTTGATCGCACACACATCTGGTACCGCGACAACCTCCATGTCCTCACTCTAGCGATGCAGCGAAAGCAGCAAGTCCTTTCCAGATAAAGCCACCGGGAACATGTATCGCGCAAATCCGACACCATGGGGGAATAATACTAGAGGGGGAGAGAGATCCTTCACGAGGAGGTGTGAGTGAGAAGTGAGGAGAAGGGGGGTTTATAGGAGGAGGGGGTGCCCCTTCACCTTCCTCATTCATGTGGTGGTAACTCCCTCCACATAAATATGACTCTTCACATTCTCCACTTAAGTCTCCACTTAAATGCATTAAATTTCTCCAAATTTAATACGCTCTCATTTAATAAAACTCTTTTATTTATTTTATTCAGAATTTTGTTAATTACTTTAATTAACAAACATTCACATAAAACCCCTACAACATTTCAATATCACATGCAGAACCAGTTTCTGCAATTTCACCCGAAACAATTCCGGTTTCCATCGATATAATTCTAGCGCTTTGTAATTCTTTTCTCTGGAACATATTTGCTCCAAATGGTGTCGGTATCCCTCAAGTGTGTCACCCTATGGTTCATGAATAATGCAGACATATCGAGACCCTTCTCCGATCAATAATCAGTAGCGGGACCTGGAGATCCATACTGACTCCCACACATTCAACGATGACTTCTATGATTGTAAGAACCTTTTACGCATGTAACTCATTCCCTTTGTCTCGCGATATATTACATGTCCGATATTTGATCATCGGTATCTCCATACCTAGTTTGATCTCGTTACTAACATGCACTCTTTTCTCGTTCCCGTGATATAACATTCTAGTGATCTCATCACTTGCTTGCAAGCTAACTAATGTGATATCACCGAGAGGGCCTAGAGTATATCTATTCGTCATCGTGATGGACAAGTTCCACTCTTGATCCATGAGCCTAAACATAACACTTTCGGAGTATCTGAACCCACCTTTATAGTCACCCTATTATGGTGTGACATTTGATGTTATCAAGTTACTCTTCTACTGTTAGCAATTAACATGATCTCATGGTCTAACGATTAAGATTACTTCGTAAGATGTTATAGCAATTTAAACACAATGAATTTTATCGTATTGCTATACTTTGGATGAATGTTCATCACATCATTTCACAAATGTTGTGACCTCATTATTGACAACATCCAATGTCTATGATCAGGAAACCTTGATCATATTATTAATCAACGAGCTAGTTTATATGAGAGGCATTACTAGGAACCTTGTATTTTGTTTCTTAAACACACATTTATTAATGTTTCCAATTAATACAATTATAGCATGTAAAATAAAAAATTTATGATAAACATGAATAAGATAATAGCAACTTTATTATTGCCTCTCGGGCATTTTCCCTTCACAAGTTTATGTCGATGACATGGTCGTCAAATCAAGGGAGGGATCCACGCTCATCGATGATCTATGAGAGACCTTCAACAACCTCGACCGCTACCAAACCAAGCTGAACTCGACGAAATGCGCATTCGGAGTCCCAGCAGGTCAACCTGTCGGGTAACTCATCTCGGCAAGAGGAATCAAAGTGAATCCGAAGAAGATAAAGGAAATTCTGACAATGAAGCAACCGATGAACCTCAGGGGTGTTCAGTAGCTGCATGGACGCATAGTAGAACTCAATTGGTTCATCGGTAGGCTTGGCGAGAAGGCACTTCCATTTTATCAGCTACTACGCAATTTTGACAAATTAGAGTGGACCACTGGAGCACAAGTAGCTTTCAAGGACCTCAAGCGCCTGCCATCGACTACACTCATCCTAGTAAATCCTCGTGAAGGGGAGCCCATGTTGATATACATAGCCACTACCAACCAGGTGGTCAGTATCGTGCTCGTTGTCGAACGCGGGGAAGAAGGCAAAGCTCATGGGGTGCAACGACCCTTGTACTACCTCAACAAGGTCATCCCTCCAACCAAGCAGCAGTAACCGCATTACCAAAATCTAGCCTATGGCATCTTCGTGACAGCATGCAGACCGCTCCACTACTTTTAGGAGCACCCAATATTGGTGGTCAATGACGCCCTGTTGTCCAATATCCTCAATAAACCCAAATAAACAGGGCGAGTCTCCCTCTGGGAATCGAGCTGTCTCCACAAGACATCACCTACGAGAGGCGCACGGCGATAAAGTTGCAAGTTCTCCAGGACTTCATAGTTCACTGGATGGAGTTGCAAACACCAGGTCCTCTGGACCTATTAGTGAAGGAGATATGACCTAGAGGCAAATAATAAAGGGTGTTTATTATGATATCTTATTAGTTCATAATTGTTTTATACCATGCTATAACTGTATCAATCGGAAACATTGATACAGGTGTAGTATGTAAACAAACCAAAGGTCCCTAGTAGCCTCTATTCAACTAGTTTATTGGGAAAATGATGATCAAGGTTTCCTGATCATGGAGCATTTATACCAAGACAATTAAGTGATAGTTATAAAAAAGTATCCTAATATAAGTATTGCAACATGACCAAGTCAATACTTATCCAATATAAGTATTGCAACATGACCAAGTCACAAAGTTCACCGTTACAATAGTTATAAAAAAGTATCCTAATCCTTAGACTGTGAGATCATATTTAATCATTGTCACCCACGGCTGCTTAGACTACATCAACCGTCACACTGTAATAGGGTGATCATAAAGGTGTATGTTGGATATTCTAGGGAGACATGTTGAGGAGTTGTAACAACCTCGGACCCTACGCTCTAAGTTCAAGCCTGGATGAACCAAAAGTGGTTAAGGGTTTTACAGCGGAGGCCCAGGGCCACCCACGTGTAGGCCCGTCGGCCGCCCTAACCACTTCCAAGAACATCGGGACAAGAGCGAGCGGCGTAGGCAACATGCGAAGAGATCAAATACATACACAAGTGAGTATGTATGCAAGCTACCTTACAACAGTTCTCAGAGCCATACCATCTAAAATAAATAGAAATATTGCAATGCCATACGGCAAGATCCAAATATCCTAGATAGAGATAATAGTGTAGGATAGCTCCTCATACATCAATCAACAGAGTATCAAGCGGAAGCGAGAAACAAGATCCGAGTACGGATAAGAAGCAAATCGGCATAAGATGCCACATAAATAAGCACATCCCGCCCACAGATCTCACGGATCCCCATCCCCGGAATCTCTACACCGAGTGATCGTTGCCAACATCATCTGTCTCCTCCACCCAATATCCATCTTGCGAATACACCTGTTCATCTAAATCAAACAATTTATCGTGTCAGACCCTAGGGGTACTCAGCAAGTCTTTATGCCTCTAAAGGGGACATATACCTGGGGTGACGCAATTGTAGCAAAACATAATAACTAACAAGCCTATAGATACTCGCTAACCATTCTCCTAACCAAAGATAGACGGATGTCCGTTAATTAGTAACAACAGTTATAACAGTATAAAGTAACAGATCCATCCTCCTTCTCGCTTACCAACGAGAAAGCGGACGAACAACCCATCCGTTGGCAGTTTTATTAACCATTCCATGGATATTGCACTATTTACTAGTCAGGTATTTAGTCAAATTAAAAGCGGTACTTTAGTTATACTTGTCTATGATCGAGAAACTGTGCTCCAAGTCGTCCATAACCGCGGACACGGCTTTCAGAAAGATTTACCCTGCAAGGGTGCACAAATAGCAACACACACTCGATCAACCTCGGAAAAACCAACTCAAAACCCAACGAGGCATTCACGACAAAGCGATCACAGGATTCATAAAATATTTTAGGGGGCCACCCCATTAAGCTACCCGCAACGAAGTTGGCCGACTCCGAGACGGACCCAAGGTTTGCGCCAATGGCTGTAAACGACTGGGAACCCGAAAGTGTGACTGGGCTTGTCGATAACGTGAAAACACTCCGCAATCCAAAACAGTACAGGTGCTCCACGCAAAATCTTAATAAAACAGTAACATGGCATAAGTACAGGATAGTAAATAAAACCCCAAACTAGTTTGTGGCCCCAGAAATAGAAATGAATCAAGTTCTGGCTCAGGGGGGGTCCATAAGGACTCCCGGATGTGGATAGTGCGAATAGTCAAGGAACAGGAATCAAGTACTCGGGGTCCTACGGGACACAAGTGAGCATGAAAAACCAAATAACAGATGTTGCCCACCAGTGCCTCTTTCATTAGTTATCCCATACTACTCAGGTTAAGTTGTTTAGGTACCTCGTTATCCATCAGACTCTCACATACCCTACACATGCTGTTCTACGACTCGCATGGCTCAAACAACTCCTGTAGTAATGGCTCATGGGATGGAGGAACAAGCTCGGTGGGGTTTAAAGTAAAGGCTATGCAGTACTTGGGATTCAATTTAATGCATTCGCGACTCAATAATGCAAGAATAAGATAGAGGCAATATGTACTATATGTATGAAAGCATGTGGTAGTGCTTGCCTGGCAGCTCAGTTGAAGCGAGAGATGGATCTGGGTAGTACTCCTGGGATTCCTGATATTTTCCCTTCTCGGCGTCTATTCGAAAGAAGAACCAAACAAAAAAGGGCCAACATAAATAAAGTGCACAAGCATGTAAATAAAATGCGACAAGCAACCAAGCATGCCACGATGAATGATGCACAATTTACATGGCAATAAAGTAGCATGGCAAGGGTGAGGTGTGGGGACAAGAATAAATCATTTTATTATTTATTTGGTCAAGTTTTATTACCATAAATAGTTCTGATTTTTAATAATGACATGATGCATGCTTCAATTCAGAACATGGAATGCATAGTTAGAACGGGCTCGTCGCGCTGATCGATTTAGACATATTATTTGTCAAATTTGGAGTTATAGAATTAAAGTTATTAATTAATTGAGAAAAAGGCATTTATTGCAAATTAAATAATTTCGAAAATTTAAAATAGTCAAACAATATTTTGGATGGCATATTTGAAATCCTCACATTTTTCTGATTCAAAAACATATACTATATATTATTTTTAGAGTTACCATTTATTAGATATGCAATATTTATTTAAAAGCTTTTATTCATTTTTTTGACAATTGAGATAAAGAAACCAGAAACTTTTATTACCGAGGAATTGCTAGCCACAGTCACAGACTAGTGGGCCTGGGGGTGCTGACTGGGATAGCTGGAGAGGTGGCGGTGAAAGGAGATTGACAGGTGGGGTCCAACGGGTGGTGTGGTCAAAGAAGAAAAAAGGAAAAGGTTGACTGCCGGGTCTAGGGTTCGAACCCAGGACCTGAGGGCCAAGGCCTAGGTAGATCAAGGCCCGAGCCACCAGGCTAGGCTGGAAGTGATGTAAGATTCACAACTCGATCTCATTTGACCGAGCTCCTTATGCTGAGAGCAGGTGCAAAATCTGACGAACTGCAACCGACGGCGCGCGAAAATGACCGGTTACTGGCGACTTTGCACGTCGATGGCGAGCTTGTTTCTGCACCTTTTCGAGAACCATTTTCTTCGGTGCATAAGGGGGCATAGGAGAGAGTTTTTCATCTAGGAAGTGCCGCTGGAGAGAGGCTGCGTTGCTCGGAAAACGATGAGATTCAGAGGACCTGATGTAGCGGTTAAACTGTCGGATTTCATCAGGAATCGCTGCGCGGCGGCCAGATCTTGCGATGAATATTACGGCCGCAATACTGAACCAAAAAGGGTGTTCTACGGCTCGTTTTGAAGAGGGAGAAACAAGCTATGCAGGAGGTTCACCGGTGACGGTGGGAGCGGGCTGAGGACGACGCCTGCTTGCGGAGAACCGGAGGTGTAGGACTGGCGTTGCAGGGCTGGTTCGAGGCGGCGGGCGTGCACTATGGTGAGCTTGGTGGCGAGCATGGCAGCGAGCACGACAAGGTAGGATGAGTGGACATGTCTAGGAGGCGAGGAGCTCACCAGCGGCCATCAGGCATAGTTAGAGCGTGTGAGGTAGCCTAGATCGACGGTGGCGCTCGAGCTTCGGTTGCTCATGGACATGACGGTGCTGGGGCGTCTCCAGCGATCTCCTGCGGCGTCCTACGGTCCAGGACGAAGAAGAGGTAGCAGGGGCACCTCCTGGAGATCTTGGTTTGGCTTGGGACACTCCGCATCAATGGGGAGCATGAGGCCGGCAGCTAGGGTTTATGGTGGATCCATGGAGGTGAGCTAGGGAGGAAGGAGAGGAAGAGGGGAGGCCTGGGGTGCTCCCAGATTTCGATCTGATGGTGAGGTGGTTGGGTCCAGATCTTGTGGTGGCTATATGGTTGAAGATAAAACCAGAGGGAGAGAGGGAAAAGCAAGCACATGGCTTGGCTGAAAACTTGCAAAAAGGTGGCTCGGTGGTTTCTCTTCTCTCTCTCCTTGCTGCCCACCGAGAGAGGTAAGAAGAGGGGGACCAGGGGAAGTTGAGGATGGTGTGTTGGCCACCTAACCATCTTGCAAGACAAGGCAAAGGAGGGGGAAGGTGGAGGAATGTCCACCCCGTATGCACATGGCCATGTGTGTATGTAAAAAGGCTCACACGCTTTAGATATAAAAAGGTAGTGTGTGTGTTTGCATTCACACTCACGGGTAGAAATATGGTGTAAAGTGTATGTGTAGTACTACTACACATGGCAAGATGCATGGAAGAGTGTATGTGTGAGAATAAAAGAAGAGAAGGCATAGGACAAGCTAGCATGGAATTCGTATATATATATATATGGCATAGACCATGGATTAGGGAGATTGCTGGGCTTGCATGCATGCATGGTACACACACTCATATGGATAGCTACACATACACATGAAACTAGAGAGAGAGATAGAGCGTGTGTGTATGTTTGAGTAGAAGTGTGTCATGTGGTTGCTCTCATGTGAGGTGATAGATAGGGTACTTAGGGTAGATTAGGTACATGGGAAAGAATAGATTAGGTCAAAACAATTTATTTGTCCATTAGGATTTGAATTCAAACCATACAAAAACCAAGAAACCCAACAAATGGGGATAGGGAGGGAAGAGGAGAAGCTTGCATGGCCCATGCATGCAAGCATGATGAGATTTTGGAAATACTACAAACCCTATATTACATGAATAACACTCCACTTGTAATTCATTCAAACTCCCTCATGATTTAAGGTAGTTGGTGGATATATTTGAATTAAGAAGACCAAGTATAGTGTGCATGTACCACTATGTTCTAATATGGCCCCTCAATTCTAATATAACCCCAAATAGAATAACCCATGAAGAGAATAAAAATAGAATCTACCACTACATGGCATGCAAAGATGGCCAAGTGGACTTCCATAAGAAAATGTCGTGAAAACAATATGATATCATATATGGGGGCATGATATTTCATGAGACTAGATAATGAGGGTTATTATTTCATGTGAGGAATATAAGGGTGCTATTATTGCATGTCCCATGCATGTGTGCATATTTTGTGAAAACAAAATAAGTCACATGTATGTGAGCCAAAAGGAGTTGCCAAAAGAAGAATTGCAGTAATCAAGGGTTGGAGAAACACCAAGCTCACATGGCATTTTGAAGAATAGGATCCATACAACTATATATATGGGCTAGAGTTAATCTAAAAAGCCAATGAATATGCCCACATGCATGTATATGGAAGAAAGAGGATGTGATCACATGGAAGTTGCTATGGACAAGATAGTAGGTGGAATGAATTAGAAAGAGATGCCCCCAACTCAACTTGGGCATTATACACAATTTATCAAGAGGCAAATACAATATATCAAGAGGCAAATACAAGTGATACATTAATGCATATGAGAGAAGAACCAAAAAGAAAAGGGGTTTTATATGATGCTCAAACGATGTGGCATGATGACATGAGCATGATATAATGATGATGCAACTAATATATGTAGGAAGTAGCATTATATAGACTAGGCTAGTAGCATTGCAATTGTTAGACAATTGGGATGCTACAACTCTCCCCCACTAAACAAGAATCTCGCCCCGAGATTCCTAGGAAAAAGAAATAAAAAACACAAGAAGAGGCGGGTGTTCAGAACGAAGGTGACCTTCACGTTCCCAAAAGGATGAGCACGGAATGGTGCGACCACTGCACCTTGCAAAAACTTGCTAGACTTGTTGCGAGTCTTGTGTTTTGCTATAGAAACAAGAGGAAGAAGGAACTGTAGAATTGTCGTGAGATGAGAAGATAGGATGCACATAGCTCCGGTTTTCTCGAAAAACGTGATAAAGGAAAAGGAACACTTGTTGAAAGAATTAGAAAGAACAATGTACGAAAAGGCACACCATTATAATTAGAGATCAACCGATGCACGAGAAGGTGGATCTTTGTCTTGCCGGAAGAAAAGAATGACTTTGGGAAAGTTATCAACCACTATGAAAATAGCATTGTATCTTCTCTCGGATTTGAGAAATGAAGTTCAGAAACAATATTGCCTTCAAATAATAGAGTTCCTTGATATCAACAGAAATATTTGGGTTAGGAGTTCTCGGATTAGATCTTTCTTGCGCCGGTAAGAACCAAAGGATCACGCAATTGAGGTGCGCGGATATCAGTTCAAGAGAAGGGGGATGCTAGTTTATGGTAGAATCCCGAGAAGAAAAGAATATGGAGGATCTGGAGTTTATTGTAGAGATACTTATTGCTTTCTTTAACCTAGAGGCTAATGCAATAGATTTTCGACTGATGGCATCAACCATAATTGGCTTTACCAAGAGAAAGGGATATGTCAAATTGAAGACCGATATAGTTTCCTTCCATCTTGTTTGAGGATGTCGAGCACCGGTGGAATGAAGAGTACCCAAAAAGATAAATGCATCTGCTTCCACTAGATAATTGAAGATTTTGCTCCATGTAGAAAGGGCGAGATCACCAACAAGAGATTATTGATTACTTTCTTCGAGAGAGCACTCCGGATAGACAAGGACGGAAGTAAAAGTATCGAGGGATAAAGGCCACTTCTAACTTCCGTGGAATGAGTTAAATTACATTAATCCGCCAATCCAATGTACAAGAGTGAATGATAAGAGTAGTGGTATGGTAGCTACTCTATCCCGCACTCAAAGCATTACTCCGCACATGAAGAGGAAAACCATGCAACCCAACTACCAAAAACGACTGAAGATTATGACAAAAAGACTCATGGAACTCCGTAGGAAAACAAAGATATGATGCAAATGATTCGTTGGATCCAGAGTAGATAAAGATGATGGTGTTGTCGTCGTGTCGGAAGATCCCAAAACACCGGCAAGGATATGAAGAAAGATTATGGAGAACAGCTGCAAGATTTGGTAGATAAGGAAAAGATAGCAACAACTTGAACAGAAGGATTACAAAAGATCTAGAAATTCTTCATGGCATCTGGTGGATTGAGGATAGAAGATGGAACGAGAGGATTTCAAAAGATTACTTGACAAGACAGAGGTGAAAAGAACTCCATGTTCTTCTTGAAATGATTGAGAGAGATTTAGCAGTCTTCAGGAAATCTTCAGCGAAACAACGATGATAACTCGCCAACAAGGAAAGACTCCGGGTTTGAATGAAGGTGGAGGATGGAATTAACAATGGACTTGCTGATTCCAGAATTGAAGCAATGTATTTAGCAGAAAGACGTGATCGAGATAGGTGACTTCAAGAAGTCAAAATTCACACTTTGAGACTTTGCACACATGCAGTGCTCATGAAGCTTGAGAGAAAAGACACAGATGATCTTCCATGTTCTTCCATTGATATAGAATAAGAAAGCATATCATGACGATATACCACCACGGATTAACAAGATATTCCAAGAATATCAAGTTCACATGGCGGAAGAAACGAAGAAATGCTCGAAACACTTTCTGAGCTCAATGCTCTTTGAAAGATCAACATTAAGAGCAAGGATTCATGTTGAAAGAGATGCATTGGCAGAAAAAATTATCTAGTCCTTCGGAAGAGAACAAGAAATGCCACTTGGTTCACATTGTGGATTGGATCGCCGGTTACAAAGATAAAGAGATCTTGGATAAAGGAACGATGATAGCTCATACCTTAAGAAAAGCTATCAGAGACGAAAAGATGCAATTCCGTCGTATCAAAGAGCATTTTGAAGATATGGAGTTCCAAAAGATGTGAAGCATGATAAACAGATGATAGACCACCGTAGTGCCTTGAGAAAACTCCGGATTGCCAAAGATACTTGAATATGCATAGATATGATCACGGTGTAACTCAAATCACAGGAGATAACCGCCACCATTTGGAGGATTGTGTCGATAGCATTGACCATACTCCACTCATGATAAGTGTCATATAGCTTTGCCAGGAACCAAATTACGATCACAAGCATCGCATCGACACATGTTATGTATTTAGCCCAGAAGAATTGATGATGAAGTAAAACTCCAGGATTAAGAGCCGATGACAAAAGAATGAGTTAGCATGGACATGCCGATAAAAGGAAGATAGATAATGTTTCACACACGACAGAAGAGGAGTGTGGAAACACAGATGTATCAAATAAAATTTTCCGCATTTTTTGGCATTAAAATACCAATAAATACGCAAAACCACTTATCATATAGGGATTAGCAACTCCACATTCTGTGAAAGCATGTTGGAAGGAAGAGCACCCTTAACAAGATGGCACCGGTTAACAAGGAGTCGGATAGATCGCGTCGGTTTACAAAAGCCTGTCAGTATGGACTGTACCAACAGTTGATAACCAAAAGCAGATTGCGACAACAAGATTGGATGCAACAGATAGACAAGGAGATACACACTCACACACACTTTCTATGGTACTACGGAAACCCAGAACACGTGAATACTAGTTTGAATTTTTAGAAGAGGATTGAAAACGTTACACTTCCTTACCAGAAAAGGGTGGGTGGGTGGGTAAGAAGAAAAGTGAAAGCAGCCCTACTCTCACGTTTTGTTTTTTCCAAGTATACATAACTACCAAAAATATTTGTTAGACTGACAACGACCATTTTGGCTGAGACCCAGAAGGGCGGAATGGCTCTGATACCAATTGTAACAACCTCGGACCCTACGCTCTAAGTTCAAGCCTGGATGAACCAAAAGTGGTTAAGGGTTTTACAGCGGAGGCCCAGGGCCACCCATGTGTAGGCCCGTCGGCCGCCCTAACCACTTCCAAGAACATCGGGACAAGAGCGAGCGGCGTAGGCAACAGGCGAAGAGATCAAATACATACACACGTGAGTATGTATGCAAGCTACCTTGCAACAGTTCTCAGAGCCATACCATCTAAAAGAAATAGAAATATTGCAACGCCATACGGCAAGATCCAAATATCCTAGATAGAGATAATAGTGTAGGATAGCTCCTCATACATCAATCAACAGAGTATCAAGCGGAAGCGGGAAACAAGATCCGAGTACGGATAAGAAGCAAATCGGCATTAGATGCCACATAAATAAGCACATCCCGCCCACAGATCTCACGGATCCCCATTCTCAGAATCTCTACACCGAGTGATCGTTGCCAACATCATCTGTCTCCTCCACCCAGTATCCATCTTGCGAATACACCTATTCATCTGAATCAAACAATTTATCGTGTGAGACCCTAGGGGTACTCAGCAAGTCTTTATGCCTCTAAAGGGGACATATACCTAGGGTGACGCAATTGCAGCAAAAGATAATAACTAACAAGCCTATAGATACTCGCTAACCATGTGCCTAACCAAAGATAGACGGATGTCCATTAATTAGTAACAATAGTTATAACAGTATAAAGTAACAGATCCATCCTCCTTCTCGCTTACCAACGAGAAAGCGGACGAACAACCCATCCGTTGGCAGTTTTATTAACCATTCCATGGATATTGCACTATTTACTAGTCAGGTATTTAGTCAAATTAAAAGCGGTACTTTAGTTATACTTGTCTATGATCGAGAAACTGTGCTCCAAGTTGTCCATAACCGCGGACACGGCATTTAGAAAGATTTACCCTGCAGGGGTGCACAAATAGCAACACACACTCAATCAACCTCGGAAAAACCAACTCAAAACCCAACGAGGCATTCACGACAAAGCGATCACGGGATTCATAAAATATTTCAGGGGGCCACCCCATTAAGCTACCCGCAACGAAGTTGGCCGACTCCGAGACGGACCCAAGGTTTGCGCCAATGGTTGTAAATGACTGGGAACCCGAAAGTGTGACTGGGCTTGTCGATACCGCGAAAACACTCTGCAATCCAAAACAGTACAGGTGCTCCACGCACAATCTTAATAAAATAGTAACATGGCATAAGTATAGGATAGTAAATAAAACCCCAAACTAGTTTGTGGCCCCAAGAAATAGATATGAATCGAGCTCTGGCTCAGGGGGGTCCATAAGCCCTCCTGGATGTGGATAGTGCGAATAGTCAAGGAACAGGAATCAAGTACTCGGGGTCCTATGGGACACAGGTGAGCATGAAAAACCAAATAACAGATGTTGCCCACCTGTGCCTCTTTCATTAGTTATCCCATACTACTCAGGTTAAGTTGTTTAGGTACCTCGTTATCCATCAGACTCTCACATACCCTACACATGCTGTTCTACGACTCGCATGGCTCAAACAACTCCTGTAGTAATGGCTCATGGGATGGAGGAACAAGCTCGGTGGGGTTTAAAGTAAAGGCTATGCAGTACTTGGGATTCAATTTAATGCATTCGCGACTCAATGATGCAAGAATAAGATAGAGGCAATAGGTACTATATGTATGCAAGCATGTGGTAGTGCTTGCCTGGCAGCTCAGTTGAAGCGAGAGATGGATCTGGGTAGTAATCCTGGGATTTCTGATATTTCCCCTGCTCGGCGTCTATTCAAAAGAAGAACCAAACAAACAAAGGCCAACATAAATAAAGTGCACAAGCATGTAAATAAAATGCGACAAGCAACCAAGCATGCCATGATGAATGATGAATGATGCACAATTTACATGGCAATAAAGTAGCATGGCAAGGGTGAGGTGTGGGGAGAAGAATAAATCATTTTATTATTTATTTGGTCAAGTTTTATTACCATAAACAGTTCTGATTTTTAATAATGACATGATGCATGCTTCAATTCAGAACATAGAATGCATAGTTAGAACGGGCTCATCGCGCTGATCGATTTAGACATATTATTTGTCAAATTTGGAGTTATAGAATTAAAGTTATTAATTAATTGAGAAAAAGGCATTTATTGCAAATTAAATAATTTCGAAAATTTAAAATAGTCAAACAATATTTTGGATGGCATATTTGAAATCCTCACATTTTTCTGATTCAAAAACATATACTATATATTATTTTCGGAGTTACCATTTATTAGATATGCAATATTTATTTAAAAGCTTTTATTCATTTTTTTGACAATTGAGAAAAAGAAACCGGAAACTTTTATTACCGAGGAATTGCTAGCCACAGACACAGACTAGTGGGCCTGGGGGTGCTGACTGGGATAGCTGGGGAGGTGGCGGTGAAAGGAGACTGACAGGTGGAGTCCAACAGGCGCTGTGGTCAAAGAAGAAAAAAGGAAAAGGTTGACTGCCGGGTCTGGGGTTCGAACCCAGGACATGAGGGTCAAGGCCCAGGTAGATCAAGGCCCGAGCCACCATGCTAGGCTGGAAGTGATGTAAGATTCACAACTCGATCTCATTTGACCGAGCTCCTTATGCTGAGAGCAGGTGCAAAATCTGACGAACTGCAACCGACGACGCACGAAAATGACCAGTTACTGGCGACTTTGCACGTCGATGGCGAGCTTGTTTCTGCACCTTTTCGAGAACCGTTTTCTTCGGTGCATAAGGGGGCATAGGAGAGAGTTTTTCATCCAGGAAGTGCCGCTGGAGAGAGGCTGCGTTGCTCGGAAAACGATGAAATTCAGAGGACCTGATATAGCGGTTAAACTGTCAGATTTCATCAGGAATCGCTGCACGGCGGCCAGATCTTGCGATGAATATTACGGCCGCAATACTGAACCAAAAAGGGTGTTCTATGGCTCGTTTTGAAGAGGGAGAAACAAGCTACACAGGAGGTTCATCGGTGACGGTGGGAGCGGGCTGAGGACGACGCCTGCTTGCGGAGAACCGGAGGTGCAGGACTGGCGTTGCAGGGCTGGTTCGAGGCGGCGGGCGCGCACTATGGTGAGCTTGGTGGCGAGCATGGCAGCGAGCATGACAAGGTAGGATGAGTGGACATGTCTAGGAGGCGAGGAGCTCACCAGCGGCCATCAAGCGTAGTTAGAGCGTGTGAGGTAGCCTAGATCGACGGTGGCGCTCGAGCTTCGGCTGCTCATGGACATGACGGTGCTGGGGCGTCTCCAGCGATCTCCTGCGGCGTCCTACGGTCCAGGACGAAGAAGAGGTAGCAAGGGCACCTCCTGGAGATCTTGGTTTGGCTTGGGACACTCCGCATCGATGGGGAGCACGAGGCCGGCGGCTAGGGTTTATGGTGGATCCATGGAGGTGAGCTAGGGAGGAAGGAGAGGAAGAGGGGAGGCCTGGGGTGCTCCCAGATTTCGATCTGATGGTGAGGTGGTTGGGTCCAGATCTTGTGGTGGCTATATGCTTGAAGATAAAACCAGAGGGAGAGAGGGAAAAGCAAGCACATGGCTTGGCTGAAAACTTGCAAAAAGGTGGCTCGGTGGTTTCTCTTCTCTCTCTCCTTGCTGCCCACCGAGAGAGGTAAGAAGAGGGGGACCAGGGGAAGTTGAGGATGGTGTGTTGGCCACCTGACCATCTTGCAAGACAAGGCAAATGAGGGGAAAGGTGGAGGAATGTCCACCCCGTATGCACATGGCCATGTGTGTGTGTAAAAAGGCTCACACGCTTTAGATAAAAAAAGGTAGTGTGTGTGTTTGGATTCACACTCACGGGTAGAAATATGGTGTAAAGTGTATGTGTACTACTACTACACACATGGCAAGATGCATGGAAGAGTGTATGTGTGAGAATAAAAGAAGAGAAGGCATAGGACAAGATAGCATGGAATTCGTATATATATATATATGGCATAGAGCATGGATTAGGGAGATTGCTAGGCTTGCATGCATGCATGGTACACACACTCATATGGATAGCTACACATACACATGAAACTAGAGAGAGAGATAGAGCGTGTGTGTATGTTTGAGTAGAAGTGTGTCGTGTGGTTGCTCTCATGTGAGGTGATAGATAGGGTACTTAGGGTAGATTAGGTACATGGGAAAGAATAGATTAGGTCAAAACAATTTATTTGTCCATTAGGATTTGAATTCAAACCATACAAAACCAAGAAAACCAACAAATGGGGATAGGGAGGGAAGAGGAGAAGCTTGCATGGCCCATGCATGCAAGCATGATGAGATTTTGGAAATACTACAAACCCTATATTACATGAATAACACTCCACTTGTAATTCATTCAAACTCCCTCATGATTTAAGGTAGTTGGTGGATATATTTGAATTAAGAAGACCAAGTATAGTGTGCATGTACCACTATGTTCTAATATGGCCCCTCAATTCTAATATAACCCCAAATAGAATAACCCATGAAGAGAATAAAAATAGAATCTACCACTACATGGCATGCAAGGATGGCCAAGTGGACTTCCATAAGAAAATATCGTGAAAACAATATGATATCATATATGGGGGCATGATATTTCATGAGACTAGATAATGAGGGTTATTATTTCATGTGAGGAATAGAAGGGTGTTATTATTGCATGTCCCATGCATGTGTGCATATTTTGTGAAAACAAAATAAGTCACATGTATGTGAGCCAAAAGAAGTTGCCAAAAGAAGAATTGCAGTAATCAAGGGTTGGAGAAAAACCAAGCTCACATGGCATTTTGAAGAATAGGATCCATACAACTATATATATGGGCTAGAATTAATCTAAAAAGCCAATGAATATGCCCACATGCATGTATATGGAAGAAAGAGGATGTGATCACATGGAAGTTGCTATGGACAAGATAGTAGGTGGAATGAATTAGAAAGAGATGCCCCCAACTCAACTTGGGCATTATACACAATTTATCAAGAGGAAAATACAATATATCAAGAGGAAAATACAAGTGATACATTAATGCATATGAGAGAAGAACCAAAAAGAAAAGGGGTTTTATATGATGCTCAAACGCAATGTGGCATGATGACATGAGCATGATATAATGATGATGCAACTAATATATGTAGGAAGTAGCATTATATAGACTAGGCTAGTAGCATTGCAATTGTTAGACAATTGGGATGCTACAGGAGTATGTAGCAAGATCGGGATTTGTTCTCTTGCGTGACGGGAAGATACACTGGGCCTACTCGGTGAGATTATATCCATAAATGTTGTGCAACATGTGACTACATCACGGGGGTGACTATAATTCAATCACTAGGCCTAGGGCTGCCCGCGCCAAGGGGTGGTGTGGCCGTCTTGTGGCCCCCCTTCGTCTCTCCTTCGGACTCCATGTGTCTTCTGGTAAAATATTGACTTTGGCTTTTGTCCCGTCCAATTCCGAGAATATTGATTTTCTGACTTTTCTGGAACCAAAAACAGCAAAAAACAGGCAACTGGCACTGTGGCATCTTGTTAATAGGTTAGTCCAAGAAAGTGTATAAAAATACTCCAAAGTGTGGACAAAACATAAGAAAGTAGATATAAAACAAGAATGGAACATAAAAAATTATAGATACGTTTGCATCGTATCAATATCCCCAATCTTAACTCCTGCTCGTCCTTGAGTAGGTAAGTGATAAAAAAGAATAATTTTTTAGGTGACATGCACCATCATAAACTTGATCAAAGTATTTCTAAAATATTGATAGCTGGGATCATAGTACTTTAACATAGCATGAAAGATATAGCTCTAACAATAAGACATAGCAACTATGTTGTAACATGAAAAGGCACAAACAAAAGATTCATGTATAATAATGCTTTGCAAGACATTTGTTTGTTTCACATAAAGAAAGAATAATGAGAATGGTATTCAGTTTGTCCCTCATAGTGTAGCAAAACATAAATGCATAGGACACCTTCAAAGTTCATAAGGGTGACTAGATACAAATAGTTTAAGAACAAGCAACATAAAAGTTATGCATCAATCAATAAGTTTTGGGACAATGCACATTAAACTAAGAATGACACCTATGCTCTCTTAATTGGTGCATAAAGATAGAAGGTGGAGACTCAATATAAAAGTGGAAGAAAGGCCTTCATAGAAGGAAGCAGGGATTCAAGTCGCATAAAGAGCTTCCAAAAATTATGGTACTTATTAGCTTTCAGCTCTCATTGCCCCAATCATAAGCATCTTGAAGTGATTAAGGTTAAAGTGAATAAACTATGGAGTATATGCTTGACAAAGTATAAGTCGGAAATCTCATGTCCCTTGAATATGAGGGCCGCTCCTCATGCTATTCACGTTTAGTTACCAGTAAGTTCTTGTCATAGTAAGTACATGTGTATCATAGAGAACCGCAAACGGGGTACCCCTTGCCCAATGATACGGAAGAATCCCCATATCAAAATGACAAGGCAAGCAGACAATGAGAATCTCAGAAATCTTCTTATTTACCATGAGAAAATGGTGGTTTTTTCTCTCTTTCCTCTTTTCTCATCTCTTTTTTTTCCTTTTCTCAATCTCTATCTCTTTTTTATAAGAAGAATGCTTCATAGATTGCTCATTATGGTTACGCTGCAGGTTTCCACCATGATTAGGCATGGATTAGACCAGCCGCCTAGGCGTTTTTATAACACACATACATAACTCCATGGACTTACAAGCTCCCCTTTCATTTCACACCAATGACATCCATAGACAAAAGAGCATGATATCAACTAGGTACAATGTACAAGTGCAATGTTGAAAGTGTTCCCCATGATAGCATGGTTCTGCTAATCCCCAACATATAAGTGCAAGCATATACAATATAGATGACACAATGGTTCAAGTTTATTAGGGGAAAGAAAAGTAAAGTGTGCCATCAAGTTCGTGAGAGCTTTAATCACTAGTTTTCTCATAACAAGTTTAATTCGGAAGGTAGATAAAAACATGAATATACTTGGAATAGAAAATGCTAATAGGTAGGTATGGTGGACTCTTTGGAATAACTTGGTTTTATTTGGAGTTGGATGCATGAGTGGAACTCATACATGGTTATGGAGGCTAGCAAAAGACTGGGAGCGACCAAATAAGAGAGCAATAATGGACATAATCATTCAAAGCGACAAAACATCATTAATTAAAGCATAAAGTGATATTACAAGTCGAAAACTAAATGATCACAGAGGCTATGGTGCCTTGGTATAGTCATAACATGGTGTGAGCATGCGCCAAGTCGACCCAGATAAAGCATCAAAAGGAGAATACCACAATATTATGCTTTAATATGCTAAAACAACGCATGATTCTTTCAAGGAACATTAAGAAATCTCAATTGTTTATAACATGTCATGATACAGAAAAAATCACTAAGCATAAAGCCAAAACAATATCAAGCATGACATGACAAAGCATAGGCCACAGTCAAAAACAAGCTCTTTTTACCACTTAAGCATGAACTTTTCCTACTCTTTTCCAAACGAAACCAAACTTATTTGAAAACTAATGTATGAAAGAGGGGGTCCAACCATTTTATTCAAGAAAACTAAGCAAACCAAGAAAACTAAAACTAAAAACAAGAATGAAGACGCTCCAAGAACAACACAACTGTGCATCAAACAATAAAAATGAAGTGTTTGGAAGAAATCTGAGATTTTTATTGATGAAGAAGGGGATGCCTTGGGCATCCCCAAGCTTTGACACTTGTACTTCTTGGATATTTCTTGGGGTGACACGGGTGGCATCCCCAAGCTTGAGCTTTTGTCTATTCTTCATCTCATAACATCGTTCTTTCCCTACACCTGAAAATTTTCCTTCATACAAAACTTCACACAATCTTCATTAGCAACATTAGTGCATTCAAAAGATAATAAACCTTTGGATTTAGTTTCAAAACAGAAAAACTTTCATTAAAAACACAAGCTACTGTATCAATTCCTTCAAAAATCTCAATTTCCCAAAGAGAGCCCAAAAAGATATCAATAAAGAGGCAAATGCAAATAATGGCAGAAATCTGTCAAAACAGACTAGAAGGTAAAAAACGATTTTTTCGAAGACCTTCTGTTGCTCAAATCAAAAAGTTTTGAACTAACAAACGTTAGATAACAACCTGGGGCAGAAGCACAAAATATTACAGCTCAAACCGACATACAGAGATTTTTCACGAATTTTTACAGCGAAGCACAAAAATCTGTTTCGGGACAACAACTTTCCCAAGCATTACTTCTCTCGCATTAGAGGTTACTCTTGGCACAAAAACCACACAAAAATGATAAGGAGCGTTTATTACAGAGGTAATAACTTCCAAGACTCAACTAAAACTTTTGGGTTATCTCCCAATAAGTACTTTTCTTTAACGCCTTTAACTTAGGCATGATAGTTTGAGAAGATGCTCACATAAGAAATATGAATTGAAGTAAAAGAGAGCATCAAGAAGAAAATTCAAAGAACATTTAAGTCTAACCCACTTCCTATGCATAGGAATCTTGTAAAGAAACAAGTCATTAAAGCACAAAGCAACAAGCATAAAAGCATAACAAGTGCAACTTCAATACTTTCAACATAAAGAGGGGAAACTTAATATTGTTGAGATACATAAAACCATGTTTCCCTCTCTCATAATAACTTTCAGTAGCATCATGAATAAAATTAACAATATAACTATCACATAAAACATTCTTATCATGATCCACATGCATATAATAATTATTACTCTCCACATAAGCATAGTCATTCTTATTAATTATAGTGGGAGCAAATTCAACAAAATAGCTATCATTATTATTCTCATCACCATAATCATCAAATATAGGAGGCATTTTGTAATCATAATTAATTTTCTCCTCAATAGTAGGTGGACTAAGAATATCATATTCATCATTGTAATCATCATATATTGGAGGTTTGGTATCATCATAAGCAATAGAATAGCTATCTTCCAAAGCTAGGGAACTAAAAAGATCATTTTCATAAAAACTAGCTTCCCCAAGATTAGGCTTTTCCATAGCATTAGCAATAATGGTGTCCAAAGAATTCATACTAACAACATTGCTATTAGCATGCAAATAAAGTTCCATAGGTTTTTTAATTTTCTCTTTAAGCACTTCATGTCCTAACTCGAGATAAATACTATAAAGCTCTATAATTTTTGTTGTTGTTTTCTATTAACCCTAATAAGTGAAAACAAGAAACAAAAAGACAAAATTGCAGAATCCAAAGGAAATAACTTCGAGCACTCACACCGGAGGATTGAGTACCTTTTACCTTACCTCCCCGGCAATGGCGCCAGAAAATATCTTGATGTCTACGCACTTCTATTCTTGTAGACAGTTGTTGGGCCTCCAAGTGCAGAGGTTTGTAAAATAGCAGCAAGTTTTACCTTAAGTAGATCATCCAAGGTTTATCAAACTCAGGGAGGAAGTGGTCAAAGGTATCCCCACTCAAGCAACCCTGCAATCAAGATACAAGTAGTATCTTGTGTCCCCAACACACCCAATACACTTGTCAGGTGTATATGTGCACTAGTTCGGTGAAAAGATAGTGAAATACAAGTGGTATGGATAAAAGACAACGGTGCGCAAAAATAGCTTTATGTCGTGGAAGAGACTAAAGGCAAACTGAAATAAAGATGGAAGCAAGCAAACATGTAACAGATCAAATTGCAAACGGTGTTTCAATGCTTAGAAACAAGGCCTAGGGATCATACTTTCACTAGTGAACACTCTCTCATATAACTATCTTTTCTTTATGATACTACTCTCCGGTTGGACACTCTAATCCATGGTAGGGCTATAATAGCACTCCTCAAAGTTCGCTTTCCCCATCTAGATAACCCCACACTGTCACCTTGAGCTCTAGATGGTTCCAACAAACACCACAATTTCATAAAAACATCCAACTCCAAATATAACTCATAACAAGTATTTGTAATCTCTAGCCTAAGTGCCACCATGGTGTGCACCCTGTCACTTTCACACACATGGGGAGAGCAGAGATCTATTAAAGCACTTGAGTATCAAGGTAGATCTACTTGATTACAAAGCTCATGATCACAATATGATCATGCATAGAGAGAGAGATGAACACACAGCTACTGGTAGAACTCTTAGCCTCGAGGAAGAACTAGTCCCTCATCATCATGGGAATCAGCAACGGCGATGGAGATGGTGGTGGAGATCGATGGAGATGGCTCCGGGGGCACTTCCCCATCCCGGTAGGGTGTCGGAATAGAGACTTCTGTCCCCCGAATCTCCTCTTCAGTGGCAGCGGCGCTGCGGAACTTTTCGTGGCTGGAGGCTGTTCGATTTAGGGTTTTCGTCCCAGGGGCTTCTTATAGGCGAAGGGGCAAGGTCGGTTGCCGGCCAGGGGGCCCACACCATGCCCTGGCGTGGCCTAGGGCTACCCGCGCCAAGGGGTGGTGTGGCCGCCCTATGGCCCCCCTTCGTCTCTCCTTCGGACTCTATGTGTCTTCCGATAAAATATTGACTTTGGCTTTTGTCCCGTCCAATTCCGAGAATATTGATTTTCTGACTTTCCTAGAACCAAAAACAGCAAAAAACAGGCAACTGGCACTGTGGCATCTTGTTAATAGGTTATTCCAAGAAAGTGTATAAAAATACTCCAAAGTGTGGACAAAACATAAGAAAGTAGATATAAAACAAGGATGGAACATCAAAAATTATAGATTCGTTTGCAACGTATCACGCCACTGCCGAAAAGACCTCTAGTCCCGATTGGAGCCACTAACCGGGACTAGAGGCTACCCTCTACCCTCTAGTCCCGGTTGGTGGCTCCAACCGGGACTAGAGGTTCTTGCTATAAATAGCCGCCTCCTCTCCCGTTTCGAGCCACGACCTACGACACCCCCATTTCTCCATCTCCGACGACGACGACGCCCGCCCGGGGGACCCCCGCACCGCCAAATGTCACGCTCCCCGTCTCTGCGTAGGGAGGAGCCCCACGTTGCGCCACCCATTTCCGTGCAGGAGGAGCTGTTGTCCCGTTTCCGTGCAGAGGAGTTGTCGCGCGCCCGTCTCCGTCGCGCTCGTCTCTGCCGCGCCCGTCTCCGGCCATCCCCGCATCGTTGAAGAAGGTGAGTATTTAGGGTTGAATTTAGTTATTTAGGGATTTGATTGCTAGTATTATTCTTAGTATTTAGGGATTTAATTGTTAGTATTTAGGTATTAAGGGATATAATTGCTAGTATAATTGTTAGTATTTAGGTATTTAGGGATTTAATTGCTAGTATTATTGTTAGTATTTAGGTATTTAGGGATTTAATTGTTAGTATTATTGTTTGTATTTAGGGATTTAATTGCTAGTATTATTGTTAGTATTTAGGTATTTAATTGCTAATATTATTGTTAATATTTAGGTATTTAGGGATTTAATTGTTAGTATTATTGTTAGTGTTTAGGGATTTAATTGCTAGTATTATTGTTAGTATTTAAGTATTTAGGGATTTAATTGCTAGTATTATTGTTAGTATTTAGGTATTTAGGGATTATTGCTAGTATTTAGTGATTTAGGGATTATCGCTAGTATTTAGTTAATTAGAAGTAGATTTTGTTATGATTATTTAGAAATAGATTTAATTAGTTAGTATTTGCTTGGAATTATTTCGATCAAATGCCTACTTTAGGATATACCCATCCTGCATCCTCGTTGTCGACTCAGCGACAACGATGGAGGACTGGGCTCCGCCAGACATGTCTGAGAATAGGCTCCGCCGGGCTGGCACTGGGATGTGCTACCTTCTGGGACGTGTAGCTTGGTAAGGAATCTCGATCTCGGTGTCGACCCGGAGCTTCTTTGGTGGTGGTCGCATGGTCCAAGGTTGGTGCAGAAGGAGCCGGCCCTTGAGGAGGTGGTACAGTGTCATGTCAGAGAGGAGGACGAGCTATCGTTATATGACTATGTTGGACGCCAGGTCCTCTAATACCTGGCAGTTTATTTCGGGACCTCACCTGAGTTATGCTCGTGTGATGGTTCTTTACCTTTGGGTGTTCACCGCCCGTGGCTCAGGACCCGGGAATCGACGGCTACTTTTACTGAGCGGGGTGTTATTCGAGTTGTATTAGTGATCTTATATGATATTATTGTTGAATTAGATAGATTATTCGAGATGTATTAGTGATATTATATGATATTATTGTTGCATTAATTGGATTATTCAAGATGTATTAGTGATATTATCTGATATTATTGTTGCATTAACTAGATTATTCGAGATGTAATATTGTTTCAGTAGTACTTTGTTGTTGTGATATGGTACATTGTTAATTTTGTTACTCATATTAACATTATTTCATAGCAATTATTCTATGGACTTCAACAGAAGAGAAGGTGAAGACAAACTGTTCCAGATTACAAATGGTGGAGCGCTACCCGATCATGGTGGAGCGCTCCTCGATCAGGGTGGAGTAGACTGTGAAGCAGAAGATGGCTTATAGTTTCTAAATGAGTTCGGTAAGGGAGTGGAGTTAGACCCAATAGACAAAGCACAAAGGAGTGCTGATTGCGACGACGGCTTCCAAAATGATGGACCGACCATAACAAAGTCTAGCAAGATATATTAAGCCTCTTGTGATCACTAGATAGATGCATTAATTGCTTTGTGTATATATGTATTAACAAATGTTTCTTATTTTAGACCTCTGGTAAAAGTAATAAACGAGGCCCGACCAAAGGGATGGCTGCCGATGCACATCTCACAATTGAGTTTGCCTCTCTAGAAGGCATACCGTTGCTTCCCAAAAGTAACGCAAATACATTTGTGCATCAATGCGGAATTATTGTTAGGGACAATGTCCCGATCAGTATTTCCTATTGGAATAAGCTAGCAAAGGGAGATGGAAATCATAATAGTTTTGTTGAGGATAGATACAAAGACACACTATGGGAGAAGATCATTTCACATTTCACTCTACCGGTCTTGGAGTCTGATGAGGCCACGAAGGCTATGAGGTCCAAAGTAAAGCATTTTGCACTTAAGAAGATGGTCGACCATTTCAATAACTACAAGAAAATATTATACAATGAATATCTTGAGGAAGAAAAGGTTCTAGAATTCACTAGCACACTAGAGAAGCAGTGGCATCACTGGGACAACTTTCTGGAGTACAAGGAATCATAGCCAGCTAAAGAAAGGTCAAAAAAGAATAAGGAAAATGCTGCGAAAAAGAAATATCATCATAGGATGGGGACAGGTGGCTACAAGACTTCCGTGCCTAAGTGGGAGGAAGCTGAGTCCGCCTTGCATGCTCAAGGGATCACTCCAGCTACACATGACTAGCCCATCAGGATAAGAAATTGGTTACTTGTGCATGGGGCGAAGTATGCCATGCAAACAGGAGAGTTAATAATGGATGAAAAGAAGAAAAATGCTACATCCCATGAAGCAATTATTAAAACAATTGAGGAGGTTCGAGAGGGAAGGCTCAAACCCGACAGAGAGAACGACGATCTAACAAAAGCCCTCGGGGATCCTGAAAAACCAGGATGAACACAAGGCTTTGGACCTTCTGTGTCGTGGAAGATTGAGTTTCCCGAGTACTGTGAATCTTATAGAAGGCAAGAGAAAGAAAAGAAGCAGAAGGCGTAGGAGGAGTCAGACCAGATGCGTAGCATAGAAAGAACAACTGGCGAAGTATATGCCATGCTAAAGGAGCAACAAAAGCAACTCGACGAAATGCGCCAGCAAGGGGCAACTCATCAGTTGTAGCAAGAAAGTGCCAACGGCCCATATCAGCGAAGAAGTAGCATGGCTTCCACGGCGGCAAATCCGATGGATCGCTACCCCATGGATAATATCACTAAGAAGACAAGTTGTGAGCTACATGTGGTAGTGATCAACTTATCCATCAAGGCGGCTATCGGCTTTGCTTTATCATGTGAACCTAGAGCGCGCTGGCATGGCAATGAGATTCTAGATGGCTTTGCTTGTGTCGGGGTGGACGAAGTGCTACCGCAATATGAATCACTGGATCTTGAAATCCCTAGAGCTGAAGCTAAGAGAACACTTGGATAAGTTGGGGGTGGTATCATTCTATGGCGCAAGAAATACATCATGTTTCCAGGCTCGGCGCCCATGCCACCACCATCTCCTCCTAGTCACAGCTCACCACCTCCAAGTTCACATGATAAGGAGAGGGACGACAACCACCACCCGTGTCAGCCGACTCCGCTGCCACGTCAGGCGACTCGAAAGGTTGTCGCTCTGTCAACTAGTGTTACTACCTAGAAGAAAGGTAAAAGGGCGAAGAAAACCCCGCCGCCTCTAGAAAAATTACCTTACGAGATGACTGATGAGGAAATGAAAGCGATCAGCAATGCCCAAGTGAAATCCTTTTTTGCAAAGAAAGAGCCCGAGCCAAAGCAGATATTTGATCCGAAAGTCAAAAAATGGGCCAAGAGTTTCCTTGATCAACCATCGCAATATGATATAAATAAGGTAGATGACTACACATGTTTTATAATCTATGTTTTTCGTACTAGGAAGAAGACAAGTAGTACTACAAGCAGGAAAAGAGACGTTGCCCAACTCGGTGAATAGGCAAACCAATCGATCCCCCAGCTCAAGATGTTACCCAGTGTTTATCAAGATATTAGTACCGATCAAGCAGATGACTTTGCTAGAAATGATGGTATTAGTGTTGATCAAGTGCTAGGCGGACATGTCGCCGTACAAATGGAAATAACATAGAAATATGAATACAGGAAGTCTCTAGTCAGACCTGAAGAAATCGCGTATCTACCAACACACATGCGAAGACTGCATGACTGGTACATGAAAATCACAGAGGAAAAGGGCCTAATACTGCTTGCGAAAGTTACAAAAGACCATTTTAATGGTGTAGACAAGATCCAAATCTATCTTGAGGAACTCTATATGTTATTCAGACAAGACGCCGTGGACTTGAGTCTCATCAGTTCCTATTGTCTGTAAGTGATTCATTTATTTCCATGTAAAGTCTCTAAGTCTGCTTGTTCATTGCCTATAATTATCCTCACTACACTATTATGCAGAATGAAGAGTGAGCAATATGAGCTAACAGAAATCGTTGACACTGGGTTCATCGACCCACGCCGAGTTAATGGATGATTGCTAAAGGAATTCCCCAAGGAAATGGAGCATAACTTACTAAGGTACATAGAGAGGCAACAATACAAAAATAGAATAATGTTTCCTTACAACTTCAGGTAAGAGTGTTACTGTCTTGTACACATTCACTTTTGCTTACTCGATGTTAACTATAACTGATGAGTTACTCCCGTATATAAACGTGCGCAACTTCCATTACATTCTGCTAATCATTGAAGTTGACGATGGAAGAGTTGAAATCAAGGACTCACTAAATAAAGAACGAAATGAGTACCAAATGATTATAGATGTGCTCCAGAGGTAATTTTAGTCATTATCGCACTATATTGGTCTCTTTCGTTCATTTCCTGAGATATCAAGTAACTAATAACTCATTTATTCATTACTCGGGCAGGGTTTGGAAAGAATTCACCAAGAGGACGGTAGGTTCTTTTAAAGATCAGCTTAGTTTTCATACAGTCGAGGTAAGTAGTACTAGCTAGGTCTGCACATTTCTTTAATTTTAGTTTCAATACCATTATATAATGCTTTATTATTATTTGATTGAATTATATTCTTGTAAAGTGCGAGAGACATCCATGAGGGACTAATTTGTGTGGATCCTTCGTTTGCGAGTATATTCACTCTGAGGTCTGTTGTAGCATCCCATCTGTCTAACATATGTAATGCTACATGGTCTAGTAATATAATTGCTACTTCCTACATATAATTGTTGCATCATAATTATATCATGCTCATGTCATCATGCCACCTTGCATTTGAGCATCATATAAAACCCTTTTCATTTGGCTCTTATCTCATAGGCACTATTAATTGTATTTGTCTCTTGATATCTTGTATTTGGTTCTTGATAAATGCTTGATGCCCAAGTTGAGTTGGGGGCATATCTTTTATTAACTTCACCACCTTCACTTGTCACCACCTTATAATCCCACCGTCCAACTATATGTGAGCTTTGGATTTCATTTGGTTTTACCTCTAGCTCATGTGGGTTGGGATGGATCCACTTCTAATTCCACATGCGTATATGCATCATGTGGTTTTCACATTATTGATATGTGGAGCCACATGGCCACCTTTGCATGCTATGTCAGTGGTACCCCTTTTCAAGTTTCCATATGGGTTGATTTTGAATGAATGCTCATGTTGGAATATTTTTTAGGCTATTATTAATCTAGTGGAACATACACACTAGCAGGTCTAAATTATATTCAAATATGAGCATATGCCATCTACTCCACATGGAACATCCATCTTATTTCTTTTGGCTTGGCCTTAATTCCATATTGTGGGATGCATGTGAATAAATGCCATGGGGCTTTATCTTTGTTTTCACAAGATTAAACATGGCATTTATTGATTATGCATGGGCCATGCAAGATCACCACCATATTCTCATCTTTGGGATTTACTTGGATTGTTGAAGTGGAGCATGGTTCTTTGGGAATCAAGTCAAGTGGCTCCTTTCTTTTGTTGAGCTCCACCATTCTTAGGGAACCTCCACTCCTTGTGTTGTTGAGCCATATGGCAAGCATAAACCAAGTGGAGTCTCCTTTCTCTTAAGCTCTAGTCTTTTTGCTCTTACTCAATTTTTCACCATCTTGTCTTTCTCTCCTTGCCATGTGCATCACTAAGCCACAACCTCAACCATCTCCTTTCACCCATGCTTGATCTTGTTAGATCATATCAAACCCCAAACCCCAAACCTACCCTACCCTACCCTCACTCCATCGCACTAACCCCTTTTGCTTGATCCTATGGGCAAGCAAAAACCGTAACCCTACCTCACACCCTAACCATCCCCTTCCTAGCTTCGGCAAGACCCAATCCTCTCTACCTCCTTACCCTAGCCCCGGCCACCTCACCACCCTCCATCCGTGGCCACCACCCCTTGTGGTTTGGCTCGGCCTAACCCTAACCATGTCGAGCCCCATGCCCCTCTAATCCTAACCCTACCCGAGCCTCCCTCTCCCTCCTCTCTCTCTCTCTCTCTGCCACAAGGCCCACCCGAGCCAGGCCACCTCCCTGTCCTCACTCTGGCCCCAGCTGCACCCCTCCCGAACCTCGCTGAGCACGTGAAGAGGAGGAAGAAAAGGTGGACGAGCCACCTCCTCCTTTTTCACCGTCCACCCCATGTGCTACCCCTCTCCTGCCCTTATCTACTCCCTCCCCTAACGTGCAGCTACCCCAGATCCTCCCCAGGGGCCCTGCGCTGCACCCTTCTTCCCCATCTCCCCCTACCACCTCTCTTCTCCATCGCCGGCCATCACCTCGGCTTCCACCAACGGTTACAAGGAGGCGGGCGCAGAGCTGGTCTGTCGAGGAAGCAGAGGAGGACCCTAGACCACCCCCTGTTCACGGCGGCGAGGAGGAGACCGCCATGTACCGCAGCATGCCGACGACGCCGGGACAAAAGCCTAGCCACGGAGCGCCTGCGTCTCCGGCGATCGGATGCGCTCCTCTCCGTTCCACCACCACCATCAGCCTCACGGTGAGCCCCCGTTTCCCCCTGACAACCTCTCGACCCTCTTTGCTTCCTGTACTCACCGGATCAACGGTCGAACGCCCTCTGTGCGCCGGCGTTCACGGTCGGTTTCCTTGCCGTGGCCTCGCAGAAGAACATCTAGCCGCACCGCCGTTCCCTAACACCAACCCCTCCCAGCCGCAGTGGCTTCCGTCTCCGCGCGCGTGCCCCAGGTCGCTGGTTCGATCCCCCGCGCCGCGCGTCGCACACCGACCGGTCCGCCGTCAGTTGGTTCAGAGGAAGAACATTAGTACCGCGGGGGCACTTTGCAAATTCCCCCCCCCCCCCCCCCACCTTTTTGCTGGCTTAACCCGCGCCCCTTCCGAACCCCACATGTCAGCCTCTGGGGTAACTTTACAAAAAGGGACCGCTACTTTGCGATTCTCAACCCATAGTCCCCCCCCCCCCCGCTATGTCGCGTGGCAGCCTCTCACTCACTCGCTCACGTGTGGGCCTACGAAGCCTCAGGCCCCACCTGTCTGTCTCGTGGGCTAGTAACACTCGTGGTGGGAAAAACCCGCTGCGCGCCGTTTCGCCCAGTCTGCATTGGGCCCAGTAGTCAGCGACTGTGGCTAGGTATGGCTGGGTAGTAAAAGTCTTTCTGTTTCCTGTTTAAAATAAAACAATTTCAGAAAATGTTTAAAGATGTTTTAAATTCTTTTTTTAATAACTTTTAATTTGTAATTCCAAATAATACAAATAATATATGTTTTTGAATCATAAAAATGTGAGAATTTCAAATTTTCCTTCCAAATTAGCGTTTGACTAACTTATTTTTTCGAAAATGTTTAATTGCAATAAAAATGCCTTTTTTTAATTAATTAATAACTTTAATTCTACAACTCCAAATTCGACAAATAATATGTCAAAATCGATCAGTGCGACGAGCCCGTTCTAACTATGCATTCCATGTTCTGAATTGCAGCACGCATCATATAAATATTAAGTGGACAGCAAGTGTTATGGGAGCAAAACATGACTAAAACTTAATAAAAAGCTTGATTCTTGTACCCCACACCTCACCCATGCCATGCTACATCCTTGCCATTTAAATTGTGCATCATTCATCATGGCATGCTTGTTTGCTTGTCGCATTTATTCATATGCTTGTGCACTTTATTTATGTTGGCCCTTATTTGTTTGGTTCTTCTTCGAATAGACGCCGAGTAGGAGAAATATCAGGAATCCCAGGAGTACTACCCAGATCCGTCTCTCACTTCTACTGAGCTGCTAGGCAAGCACTACCACATGCTTGCATACATATAGTACCTATTGCCTCTATCTTATTCTTGCATCATTGAGTCGCGATAGCATTAAATTGAATCCCAAGTACTGCATAGCCTTTACTTTTAAACCCCACCGAGCTTGTTCCTCCATCCCATGAGCCATTACTACAGGAGTTGTTTGAGTCATGCGAGTCGTAGAACAGCATGTGTAGGGTATGTGAGTGTCTGATGGATAACGAGGTACCTAAACAACTTAACCTGAGTAGTAGGCACCGGTGGGCAATATCTGCTATTTGGTTTTCCATGCTCACTTGTGTCCCGTAGGACCCCGAGTACTTGATTCCTGTTCCTTGACTATTCGCACTATCCAGATCCGGGAGGCCTTATGGACCCCCCCTGAGCCAGAGCTTGATTCATATCTATTTCTTGGGGCCACAACTAGTTTGGGGTTTTTATTACTATCATGTACTTATGCCATGCTTTACTGCTATATTTTATGATTGTGCGTGGAGCACCTGTACTGTTTTGGATCGTGACACGTTTTCGTTGTATCGACAAGCCCAGTCACACTTTCGGGTTCCCAGTCGTTTACCGCCGTCCACACAAACCCTGGGTCCATTCCGGAGCCGGCCAACTTCGTTGCGGGTAGCTTAGTGGGGTGGTCCCCTGAAATATATTATGAATCCTATGATCGCTTTATCGTGAATGCCTCGTTGGGTTTTGAGTTGGTTTTTCCGAGGTTGATCGAGTGTGTGTTGCTATTTGTGCACCCCTGTAGGGTAAATCTTTCTAAAAGCCGTGTCCGCGGTTATGGATGACTTGGAGCACAGTTTCTCGATCATAGACAAGTTTAACTAAAGTACCGCTTTTAATTGACTAAATACCTGACTAGTAAATAGTGCAACACTCATGGAATGGGTAATAAAATTGCCAACGGATGGGTTGTTCGTCCGCTTTCTCGTTGGTAAGCGAGAAGGAGGATGGATCTATTACTTTATATTGTTATAACTGTTGTTTCTAATTAACGGACATCCGTCTATTATTGGTTAGGCGGATGGTTAGCGAGTATCTATAGACTTGTTAGTTATTATCTTTTGCTACAAATGCGTCACCCCAGGTTATGTCCCCTTTAGAGGCATAAAGACTTGCTGAGTACCCTTAGGGTCTCACACGATAAATTGTTTGATTCAGATGAACAGGTGTATTCGCAAGATGGATACTAGGTGGAGGAGACAGATGATGTTGGCAACGATCACTCGGTGTAGAGATTCCGGGGATGGGGATCCGCGAGATCTGTGGGCGGGATGTGTTTATTTATGTGGCATCTTATGCCGATTTGCTTCTTATCCGTACTCGGATCTTCTTTTCTGCTTCCGCCTAATACTCTGATGTTTGATGTATGAGGAGCTATCCTAAACTATTATCTCTATCTAGGATATTTGGATCTTGCCGTATGGCGTTGCAATATTTCTATTTCTTTTAGATGGAATGACTCTGAGGACTGTTGTATGGTATCTTGCATACATACTCACTTGTATATGTATTTGATCTCTTCGCCTGTTGCCTACGCCGCTCGCTCTTGTCCCGATGTCTTGGAAGTGGTTAGGACGGCCGACGGGTCTACACGTGGGCGGTCCCCTAGGCCCCCGCTGTACTATTTTAACCACTTCCGTTTCATTCAGGCTTGAACTTAGAGCGTAGACTCCGAGGTAGTTACATCAGTGAGCGGGACGGAGCAAAATTTCTATATGTAAATGAACAATATATTCACAATTTGATTTTATTACCATCAATTGAGCTGAGAGTCATTCATAATATTTGTTATGACGATTGATATTCATATTAATCTCCTTATTTTATATATAGTTGGAAAGAATCCAGGAGAGACTCCAACCGAGAGAGCGCCTAGTAGCAATTCAAGAGGAACTGACAGGATTTTTTTGGTTGACCATGTGATCGACCCAAGGGGAAAATTCCATGTAATCAAATAGGTGAGCTATAGTATTCGATTGTGATCTCCATGTAACCAAATTGTATATATATATATATGCTCGTAAGACAAGTTATATTATATATGCATCAACATGTACATTATATGTCATATTATATATGTGTCAACATGCACAACATTCTAGTGATTTAATGATCTCCATATATGCACCAAATTGTATATAAAAAATGAAAAAAAATTGAAAATGAAAAACCCCTAGAAACCCTAAATCTAGCGCCCAAGTCTCTAGTTCCGGTTGATGTTACCAACCGAGACTAAAGGTCCTCCCTCCACGCTGCTTTACAGCTGCCACATTGGTGGACTCTAGTCCCGGTTCGTAACCATACCGGGACTAGAGATCTAGGCCTCTAGTCCCGATTCCATAGTCCCGGTTTAGAGCCTGTCTAAAATCGGGAGTAGAGGCCCGTTCTCCACTAGTGACAATATAGTAAAAATAAGGACACAATGTCTTTGCAAGCAAAAAAGGGTAAAATTGTTTTGTATTTGCAAAGTGAACTAGGTACTTAAATAGTAAAACTTTCATTTTTTTAGGATATTGAGAATAAAACAGAAGTTTGTACATTGAAACAAAGCAGTCAACTGCCTATAATTGTGTAATAGCTTTGAAGTATGTATATGGTCTTAGTTTTTGGTTTGTGGATGTATCTACAAAATACATGAAATGTGCTTAAAAATAATAGTTAATAATTAAATTTAAATGTATTCGAGGTATTTTTAGTATATTATTGTATTTTATTTAAAAACAAAAACTCATGGTATCGTGATAATACGATACTGGTGATAATAAAACGATACTACCTAGTATCCCGATACTGGGAACCTTGTTTTGTTGTGGCACGCTGTTGTGCTGTAGTGATTTGGCGAGAAGATCTACTTCTGCACTCTCCGCTGGATTATAGAACCGAATGTCGTCATCGCGCACCGAACGTGTGCGAAATCACGGAGGTGCTGCCACTTGTGGCACCTGGTTTGTCGCGCAAGGATATGTGATGACTTGTGAGGAGCTTCGTGACCTTGAGGTCAGACACAAGTACGACTGCTTCATCCACTTTTCCTGCGGAATGTTAAGTGTATTCGGTCTACAAGCGTATATTGCCGAAACTCTCTCTATTGCAGCATTACTCCTAGATAGATCCTGGCATTTGGTGTTGCTCTAGTTAGAATTTTTTGTTTTCTATTGCGAACCCATTAAATTAGGTGTTTGGACTGTGCACTTTGATGGCTCCAAACAAGTCGAAGGTGTTGTTGCTGGTGTCATCCTGACATCACCACACTGAGACAAGATGCGCTATGTTGAGGATGAAATTCTGAGCCTCTAACAACGAAGCTGAATACGAAGCCCTGATTTACGTCATTAGTATGACCAAGGCTTGTCGTGCCACGTGCCTTATGATATATGGTGACTCCAATCTCATCATGTTGCATATGATGAACAAGTGTGATGTAGTCAACACTAACATGATCGCCTATTGGGAGCAATACAACTCTTTGGAGGAAAATTTCGATGGCTACAAGCCGATTCATATCTCTAGCACTAGCAATGAGGAGGCTGATACATTGGCTACCATAGGGTCCAGTTTTGCACACATACCACCTGGTGTCTTCCATGAGCAGATCAGCGAACGATCCATCAAGACCAAAGAATCTGCCAACCCACTAGAGTTGACGACACACTCAGGGGCTATCCCTCCTGTCGACTCTAAGGCACTCGAGTCACCCGCAATAGTGGAAGAGCAACCACCTGTTGTATATCCGGTGGAAGTAATGTTGATAGAGCCAACATGGGTGAACCCGTACATCATGTACCTGGTGTGTAAGGGGTTACCCGAGGACCCAACCAAGGCACGACACATCGCTCGTTGCTCCCAAGCATTCACAGTAATCAATGGCGAGCTATATAAGTGAAGTATAACTGGACTCCTCCAAAGGTTTGTCGCACCCTAAGAGGGCAGGATCATCCTACTCGACATCCATGAAGGAATTTGTAGGTATCATGCTGGTAGCCGTGCACTAGTTTCAAAAGCTCTCAGGGCAGGTTTTTATTGGATCATTGCAATGCAAGACACCAAGGACATCGTCACCAACTGTGATGCTTGTCAAAGGTTTGTAGATAAGCCTCTTAGTGTGGCACTCAAAGCATTGGATTAAAATATTGATCTACATCCTTGATGTAAGAATAGGAGCCGGCAAAAACACATGAGGAAGGATATCCAAAACAACATCATTATCAAGTATGCAAACCAACCATTGGAAAGAGAAAGTGATCCAGATGTTGGATGCCACACGCAAATCATCAAAGAAAATATCATGGGAATATGAGTATCACAAGCGGAAGAAAAAACAATATGTTTGCAAAAACAAACCATATGAAAGAGAAAATGTTCCTTATGTTTGTTGCAACAACTATACGAGATACTTGGGAGATCTCATGACAATACATGCTCATAATGGCATTATTGTTGCACATAAAACATCAAAAAGAGAAATTGTTCAACATTTTTGTTGTAACACACAATGCATCAATATACAATGGCAAAGAAACATGATTGTCACAAGGTGAAATAATACCATTAACATGCTTGCAAGCAAACCATATGAAAGAGCAATTTGTGAACATGAAAGATGCAAATCATGCAAAAGGTACTAGAGCTGGGTTCGATCTTGAACTCACTTGGGGGATGATCTCTAGAGCTCTTTTTGTCAACTCGTGCTCAATCAAGATTGATATTATAGTGCGGGTACCTAGACACATCATACACAAAGGAAAAACGTATGTGCATGGTAGAGAAACACATCATCCATCATGATGTATCTCTTCTTGGCACATCACCATTATAGTCAATCAAGTGTAAAATAGATGCATGGTGAGTATGCAAGTGGGGAGAAAGCTTATCATGGCAATCATCAAAATTTCCAAAATTTGAGAAAGCTATGGGGGACATCTCAATATAAACCATATGATAATTATTTTTGCAAGCAAAACAAGTAAAAGAACAATTATTCATCTTATTGCAAGCAATGAGAGAAATTGTAAAACATCCATGACAAAACATGGTCCAAGGGATACCATTTTTATCATCATTGCAAGCAAAAAATTGGAAACATCAATTGTTCAACAAAGTGCAAGCAATGATATTATCAACGTAACGTTTAGAGCATATCATGTCTATGCAAATATCATGAAAATAAATGGATTCCACATGGTCATCGTGATGCATAGCAAAATCAACACATGGGAATAATATTGGAACAGATGTCATGTCACAAGTATCATCCATAGCATCCAAATCATCACAAATCCTCATGTCTACTAGTGGGATCATGGCATCATTAACACCCTTATTTTTACCTTGTTCATACCTCTCATATGAAGTGGGTGTTGTGGTAGTATTGGCCTCCATGTGGGCGACTCCTTCATCCAATACGGGGATGGCGTCATCTTCATCCACCATGTACATCTTCTCGGTAAGAAGCATCATCATCTCGTGGCTTGTCGCTTCTTGATCCATGGAACCTTGCACATCATGAGAAAACACACTAGAGGTAGAGGGTAAGTCGTTAGAAATCAAAATGGCCTCACATGACCTATCAACTACCACTCTCAACTCACTCAGTGTATCACTCATGCCCTTCAAGCGGAAGCACACAATCTCACGTATGGTGGAGTCACTCATTTCACTCTTGCTCTCACTCAAGTGGGCTAAGTGGCTCTCATACTCACATGGGATTGGTACCACATCATCACTCAATCATATAGGGATAGGCTCAGTTATCTCAACTCCATGCGCCTTATTTGGTGAAAGGAAAGTCACATGATCACCATCCTCAACCTTGTCGCCTTCAAAGTTGGATGCCATAAGATGGTCATCACTCGCCTCCTTGGTCGAAGGGAAAATCTCATGCTTGACTGTCTTGTCGCCATGTTGTTGTAGTGGTGGAGGTAGGCTCATGTTGTTGTCGAGAGTGGTGCTTGGATCGACTTCATCCATATGTGACCTTGGCTTCCTCCATCTTGAAGCGTAGACTCTTGACTTGGAGCTTGCTAATCCTCTTCGATGACCACCTTGGCTTGTATAGTGGTGCACTCCCAAAATGTATGACCTTGGTGTTGGAACTTGACGCATATAATGGTTGTGTTGGGTTTCCAGCATAGAAAACAAAAAAATTCCTATGATGGGAACTATTATACGCCAAGATCTATCTACTAGATACAAGCAATGGGTGGATATACATCCATAGAGAACATACCCTCGAAGACCAACAAAGTGTAACGAGATAGAACTTGTGGATGATGTAGTCAACACTTGCCGATCTCAAGATCGTGTGGAAGTCCTAGCGCCACAAATCAGCAACCCATCCGTCCTCGCACACACGTTCAGGCCACCAAACAACCTCCACCTCCTTGCTCCAGTGATGCAGCGGAAGCAGCAACTCCTTCCAAACGAAATGCCATAGGGAACATGTATCTCGCTAATCCGAGACCATAGGGGAATAATTCTAGAGGGGGAGAGAGATCCTTCACGAGGAGGTGTGAGTGAGAAGGAGGGAGAGGAGGCCTTTTATAGGAGAGGGGGATGCCCCCCTCCCATGGCCGGCGCCCATAGGAGGTGCCCCCACCTCTTCCTCATTCATGTGGTGGAAGCTCCACTCACATAAATTTGGCCCTCCATTTTCTCCACTCAAAATCCCACTCAAAATGCATTAAATTTCCACCAAATTTAATGCAACTCTCATTTAATAAATCTCTTTTATTTATTTTATTCATAATTTTAATTACTTTAATTAACAAACATTTACATAAAACCCCTTGCAACATTTCAATATCACATGCAGAACCAATTTTAGCAATTTCACCCGGAACAGTTCCGGTGTCTATTGAAATAATTTTAGCGCTTTGCAATTCTTTCGTCTAGAACATATTTGCTCCAAATGGTGTTGGAAACCCTTAAGTGTGTCACCCTACGGTTCGTGAATAATGTATATATGATCGAGACCCTTCTCGAATCAATAATCAGAAGCGGGACCTGGAGATCCATACTAACTCCCACACATTCAACAATGACCTCTGTGATCGTGAGAACCTTTAACGCTAGTCACTTAATCCCTTTGTCTCGCGATATATTACATATCCGAGATTCGATCATCGGTATCCCAATACCTAGTTTGATCTTGTTACCGGCATGCACTCTTTTCTCGTTCTCGTGATATAACATTCTAGTGATCACATCACTTGCTTGCAAGCTATCTTAATGTGATATCACCGAGAGGGCCCAGCGTATATCTATCCGTCATTGGGATGGACAAATTCCACTCTTGATCCATGAGCCTCAATATAACACCTTCGGAGTATCTGAACCCACCTTTACAGTCACCCTTTTACGGTGTGACATTTGATGTTATCAAGTCACTCTTCTGATGTTAGCAATTAACATGATCTCATGGTCTAAGGACTAAGATTAGTCTGTATGATGTTATAGCAATATAAACACAATGAATTTGATCGTAATGCTATACTTTCGGATGAATGTTCATCACATCATTCACCAATGTTGTGACCTCATTATTAACAACATCCAATGTCCATGATCAGGAAACATTGATCATTTTGTTAATCAACGAGCTAGTTTATAGAGAGGCATAACTAGGAACTTTCTATTTGTTTATTAAACACACATGTATTAAGGTTTTCATATTAATACAATTATAGCATGCAAAATAAACATATATCATATACTTGGAATACATATAATAACAACTTTATTATTGCCTCTCAGGGAATATTCCCTTCACAACCTTCTTGCGCTTGTCTAGCTAGGAGGATCTGGAGGCACTACATCACCTCGGGAGCTCAATGGTTTCGCGGCTCCCTCAGCCAACTCCGGCATAGCAGACTTTGAGTCCACGTCTCCTTCCTCTACCTTCTTCGTGGAAGAGTCTCCAGCCGCCGAGTCCCTAATGGAAGAAAGATAAAGCTACTTAGATATGTAGAAAAAGCTAATAGGCTCATTGAAATAATAGACATAAAGAAGAACTCACAACTTGATGGCGTGAAGGTCGAACAAGATCATCCATGGATTCTTCGCCATTGGCGCTGGAGGAGCCAAAAGGATCATCAATGCATCGATTGGTTCTTCGAGTGACCCTTTGGCTAGAGCGCAACTAAAGATGTATATGTGTCATCCTTCTTGGATCCTTTAGGACACCAATCTTGCTTGCGCGTGGCATCATCACTCACTTCATCCTCGGAATAAATAGGAGGAACTGTGGAGTCCAATTCCTCCACATCATCATCCATCGGCTCATCATACTCCTCTAGCAGCGGCGGGAGGCACTTGACTTGCTTATGGCCCTTTCATCAGAGGAGCAATCGAAGATTTCAATTATATAAGTACAACTAGCAAGAAACAAAGGCAACGAATGTGTCGACTCTTACCTAAAGCTTCTTGCCTGCATCATATGGTTCCACTGGCAGTTCCCCTAGAAGATCCTCGTCGGCGGTTAAGGTGGTGAGGCCCTCGATTTTCTTCTTGAGATCATGCTTGACCAATTCTCCGGAAGGGTCCACGTTAGGTCCGAGGGGCCTGTGTACTTCCACATGGGATGGATCCTGGCCTGAAGCGGTTGAATGTGGCATCGGATGAAGGTCAAGATTATGTGAACCCCAGATACCTCCTTGACAGGGACATTCTGAAGCTCTTTCACCTGGTCGTAAAGGACCCTCACTTTGGCTTCCTTCGGCCTCTGTCATCTTGTTCTTCCAAGACTGCTTCTTCTTCACTCGTGCATTCGTGATGAACTCTAGCATCCCATACTTATGATTGGCGACTAGCTCATCACGGATGTAGAATTACTTCTTCCTCCATCCCTATATGGACTCCATGATCTTGAAGGAGAAGTAATTGACTTATCCTCGAATGGAGATGCTAAATCCGCCAACAACATAGGGTCCCTGGTTACCCGACTGCCTCTTCAAAGAGTACAGACTTTTCTAGAGACCCCAGTGGGGCTTGATGCCCAGGAAGCACTCGCACAACATGATAAAGCATGCAATGTGCAGAATAAAATTGGGCAACAACTGATGAAGCTCAACACTGTAAACAAAGAGAAATCCACTAAGCGATTTGTGGGAAGGAAGGGAGAGATCCCGAAGAACAAAGGTGACGAACATAACTCTCCACCCAGGTTCAGGTTTGGGGATTACCTCATCTCGGGGGAGGCAGACCATGTTGTCAGCATGCAGCTGCCCGTCCAGCTTCAAGGGGAAGAGATCCTTGGCGGTGCAAGTTGACCGCTACCAATCGCCGTTGGTCATCCTCATCCCAATGGCACCAGCCACTTTCTTCATGGCCTAAGTGCTGGTAGCGGAGCTCACGGTCTTCTTTGTCTTCTCCATTGCTGCGTGCAGGAAATTGCTGGGAATACTTTAAGGATGTCAAGAGTGACTCAAGCACTAACTATGGTGGAGAAGAGCGAGGTAGAAGACGATGGCGGTGAGAATGAGGGGAAAATTAGATCCCACTGTTCTCTCTCTTATAATATTGATGGGACTGGCCACAGCCGTTGGATGGACTTCATGGCCACGTGCACCGCATCCGTGGGGACACGTGGAGGCATGAGGAGCAAACATTTGCCCCATTAACTCCACCCCGCATGAAAATTGAGGAAACCATTGTCAAATCCCGGTTCTCGTGCGTCGTACGGTCAAATCTAGTCACTTTTATAGTGGGCCCACACTTTCGTGTCACATCAGCTGCTCCGGCTAATGCTTGAGTGCACCACACGTCACCCCTGACGTCATCCACCTCCTCACATTATTGGATCCTCCAATAGAAGTCGACAGAAAACCAGTTGGGTCTATAGACGCGTCAACCGAGACGGGTATCTCCTTGGGTACCATGAAATGGCGAGGCTATGCTCGAAAACAAGTTACCCATCATAGCATCAAGGGCTACTCTCATCAGAAGCGCTAGTCGCGTACTCGACATAAAACGTATGTGTTGACTGTGTCCACGGCGTTGATTGATGGTCACACGAAACTACAAAGAAAATACTAACATGATATACTTCTAGGTCAGTACCTTCACCATACAAAATTGTCGACTTCGACTAAGCAGTACATGACCTATAACTTTCAGTCTGCACCCAAATCGATCCAGCTAGACACTTCAAGGCTACTTTCATAGGGAGCGCTGGTCACGCTCTATATAAAAACAAAGATTCACTGCATTGTTCATTGTGTTGACTAAATCCACAATGTTGACTCCTTACTTACAACATCTAAATACTTGGAGGCTCTATTCATTGTGTACTTTACACCATGCCGAGTTCAGATAAAACATCTCCTCAACAATGAAAAATTTCTGGATGGTGTGTGTACGACACAAGGATAATACCTACTGATCTCATATGTTGGCCTATCAATCACATCTGTTGCGCTCTACCAGATAATTACCATGCCTATGGTGTGAAAAAATCTCGACGGGCACGTTGGCTATACACTTGTCGATTGGAATTTGACACAGTAAGGCCTCCACGGCATGAGTCGAATTACTCCTGCCTATACCAGGTTCGAGTCCTAGGACTCGTGTTTGAGTAGGTAACTTTTTTTAGCCTACGAGCAATTAATTGGTTTTGATCCATCGAGAGCACCAGACACATTTACTAGCATCCTTATGGTTACTAAGAATTTACAGTATACAAATTGCTGACCTGATGTGCTTCTAGGTCCTTACTTTACCTTATTCTCGACTTCGACTACACACTCAAGACTTCAAGTCTCCAACCGAAACTTCGATTCGACTAGACACTCAGGGGTTAGCGGCATAGGTATGCCCAACAGGCACCCGACTCTAGCCTACCTAACTTGTCCCAACATAAGGATTACACGATGATCTGCTAAGGATCCACGAAGCCCACTACAACTCGGTGGAAGTGAAGCCCATAAGGACACCGACTCCTGGCGCACAAGGAAAGAGAAATATTAGAGATAAGAAAGTACTAGGATTTCACCCTTGATCTGCATCCGACTCTGACGGTACCTGAGACCTAGCATGTGCATATAAAATCTAGGAGGGCCGCCGAGGAGGGCACCACAAAATCTGCAATCTCAGCACCCGTATCTTATGCTAGATCCAATTTTTGCATCCACATCCATTTGAGTGACATTGTAACCTTCATCTTCATCATCACTCAAACAAGCAAGAAGTAGGGAATTACCCTCCAGGGGCTTGAAACTGGGTAAACCTTGTTCCTCCTACTGTTTGTTAGCCAACGAAGTCACCAGCGCACATCTCCTTCCTGAAAACCCAAGTACATCAAGTATGGGCAGTATCGTGGAGACCCCATGCCTCACCTAAATGCATGGTGTGGTGTCAGAACCATAGTGATCCTAGAGCACTATAAATAGCTAAGATCCTACACCCCAAGCATCACAATTCGCCCAAGGGACCAAAAGACACACACTTCAGATAGAGATCTGAGAGTGAGAGCTTGAAGAAAACTAGCAAGAACATGATGAGAAGGAAATAAGGAGCTACTACAGATCTTCAACAAGGCCATTTAACTGACTACAAAGGTTATTACTAAATCATTAGAATAGATGAGAGTAAAAGTAATAGTAGTTAGAGATCATTTGGACCTAGGGAGAGAGATAAAGGTGGAAATTCTCCGTGCATGATCAGTAGACCATGCATTAGCATGATCCTATTAGTGAGCAAGCATTTGGCACACTATTCATAGAATCACTTATGTGTACACTCGTTTTTGAGGCACCAAAGAAGCATTCCTATGAGCACAACATAGTCCACATCCCAATATAAGCATCTGCAAACAAACCATTGATGCCATCACCAGAACATCTAAAAACAAAATAACCTAATCACTTAAGCACGAACAGATAATTAAGAAGTACTAACAGATACACAGTAATCATGCTAAAAATGGAACAAACTTAACTACACTAAGTTGATCAACTATGAGAAGCATCTACAGCAAATCAAAATTAACTAAGAACAAACTACGGTCAGATATCACTGACGGTATCACGACCAAATTCAATAAACTAAGGGTGTGTTTGGGATAGCTCCACTCCACCAATCTGTTGGTGGAGCAGACGAAGTTGTCCCAAACATCTACACTCCGGTTGCCGGGTGGAGTGGAGCTAATGCGTCCACTAGTTGATTTCATCGGGGCAGGGAAACCAGTGCTTCACCTTCTCCACTTTGCATCCCACGACTCACTAACAGCGATTATGACCCTAGAGTTGGAGACAATTTACCCACCATTATCATCAAGTGACCCAGAATCTCAGCCCATTACGAACAGTTTTTCTCATTTGCCTCGTTTCATTTCTCCCCCATGGCCACCAAACAACGTCTAGGGCACGCTGCTGCCACTGTCACCGGCATGATTTGTTCCCTGTAGAAGCTCTGTCGGGCCCCTCATGTTCTCCCGAGGTGTGCGCTCTTCTATCCTCCCCCAAGGGCCCTCTCTCTTCTCCCCTCCGCCCCCTGCTCGCTTCTCGTTCGTGTTCAGTACCTCACCGTCGGAAGAAGGGTCTGCCTCGCCACCGGAAGATTCGTCGCCGTTGCCCACCTATATGCATTGCTAGTTGTCCACCAGGAAGTCGCGGAATCTAATCTTGGCAGGAGCTCGTTACCGAGCCTGCCTGCTTGTACCAGGTTGCTTCCCCCTATTCTTCTTTGATTTTCACTGTATGATTAGCTCATTTCTTGTTTCCTTTTGTTGTTTCTGTTGTATATGCATACTGATCAAAAGTTCAAAACATTGTAAACTGATGACGCGGGAATTAGCAACACAAGTTGCAGATCAAGAAATCTAAGGGACGCACATCAAGAACAAAATAAAGGGGAACCAGGCAACGCTGCTGCTGTGAGTCCTCTCTCAGTAGTAGTGTGTCTAGTACATTCGGTCTGTTCACTCAAAAAATTAGTACTCCCCTCTGTTTCATATTAATCCGTATATTAGGTTTAGTCAAAGTTAAACGTTATCAAGTTTGACCAACTATAAATTTAAAATTATAATCATTTACAAAATTAAATCAATACTATTGAAAACATAATCAAACATACTTTCATAGCAAATGCGTTCCACATTGTAGATATCGATGTTTTATATGTTATACTTGCTTAAACATTACAAAGATTAACTTTTACTTGATCAAAGGTGCGATGTAATATGAAACGGGGAGTAGAAGAAAAGCTACGGAATGTCAGTGCTAACCAGCAGATTTAAAGAAATCAAAGGAAAGAATGGTATACACGTCGCTGAAACTGATTGTATCAGATTTACAGTGATAAACATGTATATTCTCCTAGTAGCTTAATGTATATGTATTGAGATTTTCTTGACTTGTACGATCTGTACATGGTAAATAGATGGTATTGCATTTATTTTACTCTCTCTGTTCACTAATCCAAAATTTATTTTGTGGACGTTCGAATCAAAAATAGTCTAACGACGATCTTGAATGGATGATTTTGTGCAAGACTCCAAATTATCAATCATCAATCTGGTACGCCGTGCAACATGTCAAATGCACTTCATTTTATGCACCACGTGTAGGAGACATGGTCATTCATCCGAAAAATCGGTACATTTCACCTCACCCATGCGAATGATGCACCTAGTTAGTTCTAGCCAACTCTTGAAAACAAAGACACATGACTACCAGATCGATGTGAAAAAAAAGATAACAGGGCATTCTACGCACCCTTCACTAATCTGAATCCGAAGTCAATGTTCCTCCCAAACACTTTTTACTAATCTAGAGCACCTTAGGTGGAGTGGAGTTTAGAGGTGGACTGAATGGAGCCCTCCCATACACACCCCAAATAGAGTGTGGATTCACTATCCAGGTGGGTAGGTGTGCACCCATGCGTTGCCGTTAGATATGTTTTAGGATTCGGCCGTTTGCTAGCTGGCGTGTTGATCGGAATCTTGTTGGCAACCGGTAACCCCGTGCTGTGTCGGGTGCTTTTAGAGTTAAAATTTTGACGCCTACAATTAGATTCTCGCATGAGATTGGCATCATTTTATTCCAACTTGGTGCCCAACTTTTTTTGAAAAGGAACATCACACGCAAAGAAATTAAAAAAAAAGGAAAAAAATACCTATGTTCAATAATTATAATTTTTTGTTCAATAACTACAAATTTCCATCAATCTGGAGACATGTGAAGAAGATGTTGATCTGGGAGGCGCCAGCAGCTCCCGGTCCATCGGTGACCTGCAAGAAGAGGAGAAAAATGATCAGGCCGCAGTGACCTGCATCCCCTTCCTCCCTTCCGCGGAGATGGAGAAATTGACATGCATCCCCTCTCCATGTCGCGTGGCGGTGGGGGATCCCTTCCACCGGGGTTCACCCTCCACCCACGACGGCATGGGCCTACGACTGCCGATCAAGCGTGCAGGGAGCGAGTAACCAGAGACCGGTGGGGCTGTGCTTGGCTGGGGGTAGGGCTCACGGGAGAGAGGCGACGTCGGACCTAGGGAAGATAGGGAGGCGATGACGAACCTAGGGAAGATAGGGAGGCGATGACGAACCTAGGGAAAAGGGAGGAGGCACCGCGCATATCATCCCCCATCCCCCATCCCCCATCCCCATCGACGCGCACACTTCCCCTGCCTCCTGCTGCCGATGGGGACCCCATCTTCCATATGCCTCGTGATCCCGTGGACGTGGGAAGAGGAGCAGAGGCGGGGCTGATGGGAGTGAGGCCAGAGGTCGGTGGTGTGTGGGGTGGTGGGGATCCGGCGGTTCCGCACACGGTGGAGGGGCGTTGGCCACGGGCGAGAAGGCGGTGACTAGATGCCTGCCCCTAGTCGCAGCAAGAAGAAAGTTCCCCGCGTGCGGCAAGCGGAAAACGGTCCCCCGCGTCGCGCGGTCCAGGCGGGGTGGGAGGTGCTCGGGGGGTGGGCAGTGGAGACCGATAGGGATAGGATAAGATCGTGGTGGGGGATAGGAAAAGATTCTCACTCAGCTCCTCGGCGCGACCCAGTTTTCTAATGTGTGAACTAATTAGCATACGAACCAAGTTTGACCGCATGGGTGCGCACCTATACCCACTTGGGTACCAAGTCTATTCTGAAACTAAGTAACAGGAAATCACTTAATAATAGTTAAACTCAATTTATGACAGTAAACAAGGATTTTGTAAGTAATAATCAATCACATAAACTATCAGCAGTAAATAATAGCGCTAGATTATTTCGGCTCAAACTTTTATCCACGTAGTCCCGATTCTTTCGGTCGCGGGATGGAGGCCGAGAAGGACACGCGGCGACGTTGCAACGGAGCCCTGCTATCCTGTGAGGCGGGTCCCGTTGTGGGTCAGGACAAAAGATTCCATACCACGGACAGGTGTACCGTGCGCCGTCGTACCCCGCGTCGCTGCAAGGTGGACCTCGTACGTCCCATGGGCCCGCCGTTGGCGTATGCGGGCAGGACCGGGCTCTGAGCGGCGTTCCCGGTGCGACATGTATCATTCTCTAATAATATGATTATGTTGTCAACTGGCATAAATGTTCTATGATCAGAAAACCTTGAACATCGGTTGCCCAACGAACTAGTTGAATAGCGGCTATTAGGGACGTAATTTGCTTACATACCACACATGTATCAATGTTTCTCTTGATATAAGTATAGCATGATATGAAACTATTATAAACTAATTCGGGATATGATAATAAACTTATTTATTATTTGTCTCTAGGACATATCTCCTTCACTAGGGAACGGTGGCGACGCTAGAGACGCATGCTAGTACCTAGGAGTCACCGAAGAAAAACCTACACTCGAGCACGTCAGCGGCAAGGCTGTGCTAGTGACGCATGTCAGCACCCAAGAGTCACCAGAGAAGCACCAAGGCAAAGTGGCGGCACCATGACCATAACCCTAGATAGGGATTAGGGTTGAGCACCGCTAGAGTAGAACTCGAAAGAAAAATCGAATTGGATTGGCTTGTAGAGTGGGAGGAGACGGGTGATTATGCGCAACCTCACAGACAACGGCGGCCAGAGATGGTCGTGGCAGCGGCGAGGGCAATGCAATCGCCAGAGAGAGTGAGGGAGAGAGAGATAAAGAGGGGCAATGCGGTCTAGTTGAACCGGACCGGTTTGGGGGTGGTTTCCCTAGGTCTAACCAATGGGTCCAAGGGCATTTTTGTCATTTCAAAAATGTTGAATTGGGAAAATAATTATATCTTTCACTTCATAAGTCGTAAAAATAAAATAAAATATCTACAAATATGAAATTTTGTGAAGAATCCAAAAGTATTTTTCCTAGAATTTTTAAAAATAATTTTATTGAAGTAAAAAATTCAATTTATTAAATCACTTAAAAGAAATAGATAAATAATCCTAAAAATAATTTCTGTCCAATAAAAATTCATAATTAAAACCAAAATAATATAAGGAAATATTCTTCAAATACAAAAATTCTAAAATGAAATTCAACTAAATCCAAAATGGAATAGACCAACAATTAATAAAATACAAATAAACCCTAAAAATGGCAATTTGGTAATTTAATCAAAACAAGAAAAGACCATAAATAAAATGGGGAAGTAATAACATAAATCATCTCACATTTATGCATATTGTATGCATTTGAATTTAAAACATTATCCTTATCAAACAATGATGAATTTTCAGAATCTGGAATCTCGAGTCAAGTAGAACCACCGAACTACATTATCTGGCAGTTGCCAGGAAAATTCAATATATGCATAAACCTTGCAAGCTTAAAATGGTATGTCCATCGGAATATTTTCCAAAACCACTTTTCAAAAGTAGTATCACTACATTCAAAAGAAAAAAATATTGTTTTGGAAATGAAATGAAATCTAAAATGGTGAAAGATGGATTATGGTTGGATTACATGATGGAAAATCATGTGGGTGGAGACCTAAGTTCCTTAGCCAAAATTTTGTTGACACTATTATCGTATAATAGATCTTCATAGTATAGCTCGCTTGAAACTGCACCTAGTTTGATAAAAAAACTTCTTGACATAAATGTCCTCCTTTTGGTACTGCTAGAGTAGACATATACTCAGCCTTCGTTGTAGTATTTTCTATAATGTTATAATTTTGGAACTCGTCCAAATCTATCATAAAACTTTCTTCTATTTCATTGTTCCACCTTTTACTAAAAACACATAACTTAAATTTGATATAAATTGTTTTTGTATTTGTAACAAAACAAATAACACTGTAACACTTTATAATGGACCATTTGTCTTTCGGCATACATAAATTATTCTTAGTTCCTCAAAAGCACATAAAAATATTCTAACTATTTTCTAATTATCATCATATGAATCACTCTATTATATGCCCACAACATTTTATGGCATAGGACATATCTAAATATGTACATATCATGGTATATATGATAAATAAAATCTCTCATGCGGTTATCACTCATCAAGTGTCAGAATACTTGACTTTCTTTAACCCTTTCATTGCGACAAGAACCTTTCTTGTCGTTTTCATATCGAACTAATTCAATATTTTATCTTTATATTTTTACATAACTATATTTTTGCATAACCTTTCTTGTCTAATATACAAGTTTTGCTAAGTCTTTCATCAAAAACCTAATTTTAATGAAAACTTAATCTTGTCAAGAAAATATACATCATTTTTAATCAACAATATGTTATCTTCATAAAGTATTAGAAATATGTCTTAGCGCTTCCACTTACTTTCTTATGAATACAAGCATCTTCATAATTTCTGATAAAATTAAAATTTTAATAATTTCATCATGGTAAAGATTTCAACTCCGTGATGCTAACCATTAAAGTTTGCATACCTTTTAGCATCCTTTGAATTAAAAAAAACCTTTAGAACGTGTCATGTACACGACCTAGGTAACCATTCTCTGTCACATGGAGGGACAAATCTCAGTCTTATTCATGCAACCCAACAAGCAACATCAGAGATACCTAAAAGCCACATTTATAGTCATCCAATAACGAAGTGACGTTTGATATCCACAAGGTATTCTTCCGGTACTAGGGAGTAACATAATCTCATGGTCTAAGGAAATGGTACTTGACATTCACGAAATGTACAACAATTAAACTTAGTGACTCGATCAAATTGCTACGCTCAGGATTGGATATGTTCATCACATCATTCTCATAATGATATGCCTATTATCAAATGGCATTACATGCCCATGGTTAGAACCATCATTTAATCAACGAGCTAGTCTAGTAGAAGCTTACCAGGACACGGTGTTTTTTTAATCTATTCACACATGTATTAAGTTTTCGATTAATACAATTATAGCATGGAGAATAAATACTTATCATGAACAAGAAATTATGATAATAACAACTTTATTATTGCCTCTAGGGCATTTTCCCAACACATTTTTCGTAGGTAGGCTGGTGGGTCCAGATATGGTTCTCTAGAACAACTCCTTTTGATAGTATGGATTTTATACGACTCAAACTATAAGGAAAAGGCCTTGAAACCCCTCTTTTATCTTTTCCACTTTTTCAAGGGTTAATCATCGTTTTGTGTTTTTCATTAGAAGTACCTACATCACTTAACACATGGGTAAACTTACTCGTGTTCTCAACAAACACCCAAAACAAAGGGGGGTGGTGCCCTTATAGGGTGGTCCAACACTCAAGGCGCCAATGGTGATTGGCGGATTGAATTAAGGAGATCTGTAGTTCGTGGCATCATTTACTCTCTGAAGCAAGAGCGGCCCGATTCGGCCCTTTGCAGAATTGGACTCCCTCTCGGGGGCGTTGGTGTGTTTTGGAGCCCCTGTGCTCGTGTGGTGGGCATCTGAGCTGTGTTTAGTTCAGAGGTGTCTGTTGTAACTTAAGTTGGACTTTCTTCAGTCCTAATCATGTTTTCCGTGGTGGTTGTATCGGCCTTTTCTTAGGCTCGTAAATTGAAGTCCTTTTTCTATAAATAAATTGAAACACAAAGGGCGTTTTCACCCAAAAAAAATGCATGGTGACCGGTAGCCATGTAGCAAATTTGTTTGATATATGAAACAAGAGAAACACGTATCTACAAAAGAAATGAAAGCTTATTTCCTCTTCCAACAGTGTTGGGAGACGAAATAAGAATGGCACTCCTTTCTCTCAATCACTAGTGAGTTTTTCTACATTACTGTTGGGTTGGGTGTAGTACACATCACAATTCACAATGACCATCTAGGAACATCAGCCATTTTTTCCCACTCCTATCTAACAATTCTAACACAATGTTTACCTTTGACAAGCAAGGGCCTCTCACTAAACATAGGGTACCATGACAGAAGTCAGTCTGTGGTCACCTCAGGCAGTCACTCGCTGCTTTCATCATCCAAGCTGCTTTCATCATCCAAAAGGTCATCATCGTCGCTCTGTTGACCCTTTATCCTCTCGTTCTTCTTCCTAGTCTCCTCGCCTATAGCATTGGCAATGGCGATGGGCAGCAAAAACCCTGGCCTCTCCAGAAACTTGGCTCGGTGAAGGATCATCGCGTCACGTTGCGTCACATCGATGCCATCGAAAGTATTCACGGCAATGGTGGCATGGCCTTTCAGGCCCAGTGAGTACCAGCCTAGGCCAGAAACTGCGATGTCCGTACTGTTCACATCCCAGCTGATCCCGGACACATCGATCCGTCTCACTATCCACTGGCCCCACTCGGTGGCTCGCTCTGGCACAACTGGTGGCTGCGTAGTTGAAGTGTGTAAATCAGTATGATAGAGAGAAATGAAAAAATAATTGTAGATGATAAACTCCAGCTGCCTATGCACTGAAGATTTAAGCAGCTAGCAGGCCTCGTTATTCATTTGAAAATCATCATCTTTTAGTGTATAATAGGAGTTCAACCTCTAGATTTAAATCATTAGTCGTCCACGAAATAAGACAACCATAGCAAATTGACGTGTAAGATAACCATATCAAACTGATGTGTTTGCTTATTCAATTAGCACATCACATGCGGTGTTGTTTCATAAAGCAACCTTACTTCCAAGATATCTTTATCTAGTCCTTTATTTAAACATAATCTAATTTATTTATTCTTAGGAGCAACATTAAGCAGGTGGGAATTGAAGTCTCACCTGAAGTCTGATGCCAACATGTTTGCTCCGAAGTTCTTCAGCATTTTCAGTCTTACCAAAATGAAGGGAAATATTGGCAGATGCCCAAACAGTTACATAGATAGTTTGAACTGAAGCTTCTAGAATATCCAAGCGTGTTAACCCTCCAATGTGGACGGATTGTCCTGCCTGCAACAGTTTGCAACCATTGAGCCAAACAGGCCTCACAGATTCCGGTACAACACAGAACAGTAACTTTGTAATTCAGAGCTAAGGAGCTAAGAGCTGCTATTAGATCACTTAACCTTTCAAGGGATTACACTCGTTCAAGGGTATTAGATGTATAAGGTCTTGCAAGAGTAATGAATCAGGAAATCATCTATGTGCTGTTTAATTTGCAATCAACTATAACAGGCAAGGCAATTGTAAGTCCAGAATAGCATCGAGTTTAGCAAAGTTAATTCAAAAGAGAAGAATGCAGGGGTTAGTGGTTAAAATCATCCAACCTCTGTCTCATTTGTGATTAATTTATAACCACCACCTATAAATCCAAGAGATCACCAAGTTTACCAAAGTTCATTTCGACTTCGAAGTGATACACGTGTGGACTTTGAACATGCTCAGTATTTTACAATGCTATCAGTATCTATAGGATCTATCAGTATCTATAGGTCTTGACCGAAAATAGACTGCAGAAAGTAGGCATTTCTATTGTTGGTATGAAAATAGATACTACTATAGGTCTTGACCACATTTCTGTAGTGCAAGACTCCTAAGTAAAACACAATTAGAATGTTGGTATGAAAATAGACTGAAGAACGTAGGCATTTCTAGTTTTGTGGCAGATATGTTCTTGTGTTCACGAGCTATTACAACACTAGACATAAACAGAACTAGGGCAATATTAACAAACTTCAAATTTACCTTCACCCTGAAGGTCCGTGGCCGAAGTTCCTTCCTGATTTCAACCATCTTCCTTTCCTCGCTATTTAACCTCATCGACATGATATAAGGATGCAGCAAACCAGGAGTGTCATACATCTTAGCCTTTGCAGGCAAAACTCCTGTCATCCTTAGTATGCCTAACGTAGTTCCCGGGACGGCTGCTTCTGTCAATCTTGTGATTTTCACACCTTGCTTTTTTGCAAACGCATTGATCAGAGTAGATTTCCCAGCATTCTGTGCACCAATCACCCACACATTGCTACGAGGTCCCGCTAATTCCTTGACGTACGAGATCAAGTTCCTCACTGACAGATCCTTATGAACGCTGACCAAGTAAACTGCATCCAGCTTCGGCGCCCCGAATGCCTTAGCTCGGCCTCGCACCCACTTCTCAAGCCTCACTCCCATCTGCTCCCAGGGCAGCAGATCCACCTTGGTGCCCACAAGAACAAGCCTTGGCGTCTCACTCAGCTTAGAGCTCCCCCTCCCCTCCAGCGCCTTGAAGAGCGACCTGGCGGCCCTCTTCGGGAACGAGCCGTCGAAGTCGGCGCAGTCCACCACCATGACAATGACCGGCGTGCCCGCGGACCTCTTCACCAGGCGGGACGATATGAAGCGGTCGAAATCGAAGTCTGGGATCAGGTTGTCGGCAATGTGGTTCCTTACGTGCCCGTAGTTCCTCAGCGAGTGGCACCGGGCGCAGACCACCACCGCCGAGTCCTCCCTCGCCTCGGCCCGTCTGGCCTCCCGCGCCCGCCGCCTCCGCTCTGCCTTGGACAGCTTCTTCTTCCTCAGCCTCTCCAGGGTCTCCTCGGTGATGCTCCCGTACCCGACCCCCGGTGGCGTGAACCCGTCCAGCTCTCTGCTCCACTTCTCCTCCTCGTCGTCCTCCATCCCACCGTCATCCCAATCGGAGTCCCAGCCGCTCTCGGCGCCGACGCCGGCCGTCGGCTCTCCGTCACTGTCCCCCTCCTCATCCTCCTCTTCGTCTTCTTCAAGGGACTCGAGGAAACCGGTGTCCAGACCGTCCAATTCGGCGGCGAGGTCGGATTCTGAAGGCAAATCTCCATCCCCCTCGTCCTCGAGGAACCCCTCCGGAGAAGAATCGGCTGAATCTTGTTCCATTTCGTCCTGCGGGGAGGGAGAGCGGCGGGAGGGGCTGGTGAAGAAGCCGGGAAGGTCGGGGTCGTCGTCCTGCATGAACACCCCGCACCCGGGGCACACGACGCGGCGGGCGTCCTCGTCCCTTCCCTCGCTTATGACCGGCCTGCCGCCGCGTTTCGTGGCGGTGGTGGGTACGGCGGCGGCGGAGACGGAGGAGGAAAGGTTGCGGCTCTGAAGAGGCGCCAGCTGTGGTGGGTTGAGGAATTGGGGCACGCGGAGGCGGAGGGGTGGGGTCGCGCGGAGGAGGCGAGCCGCCGCCGGGGCGGCGACCGGGGCCGGGAGCAGCAGGGGTTTAGCCATTGCGGCTAGCTAGATGACTCCTGGCGAGGGGATAACGGCAGCAATATTTTCTTCTTTCCTTTTCCGTTTATTATACTTTGCGCGAAGACAAAAAATACGTATACAGTACTTTGTATGGATCCACATTTGAAAGCTTGGTAAAAATTCATATTTCTGAGTTTAGAAAGATTACGAGAAAACTTACGACATCTAAACCTTGAGTTGTGCAATTTTTCGTTGAATAATACTAGTCCTAGTGACACACGTATGCCCTATCTGGTTTGGCCCAACACGAGGCCCACGTGACGATCCGACGGTGGCGATGAAACTCATGACGATTGGGGAGGCCGAGCCCATAAAAGACATAACTCCTTAACACACACGACAAGATTAGATATGCATGCTTAAGATTCAATCCTCGTAACTGTCTGGACGCATCCCGAGACCTGGCTCCCTCATATAAGAGCATGGAGGGAGTGACGAGAAGGATAATCAATCATACACCTATGAGATCTGATATGCACATCATCACCATCTCGACACCCTTGCAATCCTTCGGATCTCCATTAATCAAGAGCAGACAAGCAGCAATAGGGTTTTCCCTCCGGGGACCTGAACCTGGGTAAACGTTGTGTCTTTGTGTTGCTTGTTTGTTACCAGATGAAGTTTCTAGGGTGCGATTTTCCTCAAAACCCAAGTCCGTTAAACATGGGCATTTACGTGATCACCCCACGTCAATTAACGCCGTCTGTGGGAAGCACGCGCGCTGATATCACGACTTCGGCAACTCCATCCCCAACGATCTACGATTTGTCGGCCTCGGCAAGCCAGGTCTGCTTCGGATCATTCGACTTCACCGTCCACGCGCCAGTCCTTCGACTCCATCGACGACGGAGCCAGGATGTCGACCGACGGTTTGAACTTTCAGTTCGACAAGATCGGCACGCAATGCCTTCCGGACCAGATCCGTTCAGTCCCAGAGTAGTCGATGCCACCATCGATTGCACCACTAGGGACCCTCGGCGAGCTCAACGCCTCCTCTTCGGCCCACGGCTCGGATAGCAACAATAGCGGTGATTCCAATTTGAGCGACCCACTCGAAGGAAGCAACGACATCGGATCCGATCCAGAAAGTTGCGGGAGCAACGACTACGCCAACCTCTACATGTGCGTCGTCATCAACACCAACACTGGGGTGTTGCTGGCAACAGCACCAACATTGGTACTAGACTCGAGGCCGAGAACGGAGCCAACCGCAACAACACCAACGAGCGCCCACAAATCCACCTCACGGATGACGAGTGAGAAATAGTCAAGTAGGCCCTAAGGGGCGGCACCCCATTGCCCCCCGATTCATCACGGGAGGTACTAATGGCATATCATTGGTACATAGACAAGGAGTTTCGTCGGCAATAGGCGCTCAACACCCAACTCGAAGAACGGCAGCGACTCACCGACGAATCAAGTGCCCGATGGGTAGTACTCTCGTCGATCTGTGGATCTTCTTCGAAGGGAAACAATCACGTGGGAGCACACGAGAGGCGCTCTCAAACACAACTGATGTACGATGAGGCCAAGCGTGTCACCAGTCGAAACCTCGACTTCTCGTTCATGTCAACAGATTCACAGGGCAACATGGTGCCCAAACCTCCGCAGGCCGCTATCATCACGGTCACCACCTACATGTTGTCCAACCCACCCCGGGCGGGGGGATCCACGATCCACCATTCATAGATATTTTGTCACTAGGCTCGGCCTGCTTGAGGCAGCACTCGCGGGAGAACCCGCCAAAGAACCAACAAAAGCACCTGCAGTGCAAAAAAGCAGCCCGCAATGGAAAAGCATCTACTCGCCATCACGAGATGAAGGCCTCCCACAGCGACGCTACATCCCGCGACAAAAAGATCGGTACTACGACGCCCGTGACGATACCACACAGCGGAAGGTCGACAAGTTGCGCGCCAAGCATGCCTATTCAACTGAGTCCGATGATGAAGACATCGAACTCTGCGGCAGATGCTTCAGGCGCGCTATACGACAAACTCCGATGCCGAAGGGCTTCAAGCTGCCCTCGGACAACCCAAAGTTCAATGGCCTCCAAGAGCCAAAAACCTGGCTAGATGATCATCTCCAATTCGTCATGTGCCATGGAGGATCCAAGAACACAGCCATGTAGTGCCTGCAACTGCAATTGAGAGGCATTGCACGTTCCTAGCTTAGTTGTCTCCCCCCCATCTCAATCCACACATGGAAGGAACTGGTATATAGTTCCGTCCAAAACTTCAAGGGCACGTACAAACACCCTACATCCATAGAATAGCTAAGGACATGCACTCAAAAGATATGGCGAGTCCCTCCACTCCTACATCCAACGTTGGTCCATCATCCAAAAATCTACGGAGGGCATCTTCAATGAGCGGGCGATCGACGCGTTCAACTGCGGTGTCTGCCGGCACGAATTAAGGGAAGAGCTCGGTCACACAAAGTCGAGCACCATCGTCCACCTGATGGACATCACGACCCAATGGGCGGATGGAGAGGACTCCGTCCACAACAAACACGTGAGGATCAGATGACGAGGATGACCAAGGCTGTAGAAGCGACCGCCAGGAAAAGCGCCGAATGCGCGATTATGATGGACATGACGAAGTTGACATGGTCACGACTGGCTATGCTGATAGGCACGCTGATGATAACCGCAACATCATCTATCGGAGTGAAGGCTACCGTGATGACAGGAGCGCCTGAAAAACCACATAGGTGTGCAACACAAAGAGGGACCATCCTCGATGCAATGGCTATCGGGACCATGCAACGTCCACTATTACATCGACATCAAAGACGACAAACGCAAGTCCAGCCACCTCCTCAAGGACTGCAGGGAGTTATAGAAGCTCCAAGATACCTACGCTCAGATGAAGTGTGAAGCAACAAGCCAAGGCTACGGGACAGCCGTTGGCCCCGTGGCATACGGAGCGCCACCACCACCACCACCACCTCTACCGACCAATGCACCACCACCACCAATGGCCGTGGTGGTCTACAACAATGGGGGTGAGCAGTACGCTCCACCACGCGGAAGCATGGCCCTGATCCAGAAGGGCGCCCCTCCAACAGGGCCTAAAAGAGGATCATTCGCCAAGTCAACATGGTTGTATCGTCACCACCCGATGTTCGCGAGTACCTCAACGAGACGAAGTCGTGCATCACTTATGATCGATATGACCACCCGTGTCAAGTCCCCCGGCCAGGACACACTTCCCTCGTGCTTGAGGCGCAAATTGGAGGCTTCGAGATGAGAAAAGTATTCATGGACGGTGGCAGCAACATCAATCTCATCTTAGCCAGCACCTTGCAGGCAATGAACATCAACCTGACAAGCATCGAGCCATCTGAGACAACTGATGCATGCAAAATTCATGCATGAACTTTGGAGTTTATTGATGCATATTCCAACATATTAAGATGTTATAATCATGTTTTGCATCAATTTATGGGGATTTTCCACCGATCCCCCTTATTTTGGTTATAACTCTGCAGGATAGGAAAACCCTGTTTTGCGTATTTTGATGTTTCAGGGACCTTCCGGAACTCAAATTGAGCTAGGATTTTTCGAGCGTTAATATTTTATGACGAGAAGCATCTGGAGATCAAGAAGTCAACGAGGAGGGCCACGAGGCCCAAAGGAGCACTGGTCGCATAGGCCCTAGGCTAGGCTACACCACCTAGTCTCGTTTAGTCCTCGGAGCTCCGATGTCGTCCGTCTTCATCTCAAATTGATCATCTTGACCTAAAAACGCCTATATAAAGACCCCTAGAGGCGTTCCATAAGGGAGGGCGTCGGAGATCGAAAACACATAAACAGAGAGTCTGCAGGCCGCCGCCGGTGGAGATCGAAGGGGGGAAACGCTGCCGGAATCGCCTCCAGTGGACTCCACCCCCCTTAGGCGTGTTCATCATCAACATCTATAGCAAGATACTCTCCATACCCCTACTGTAATCTCTTGGAAAACATGATGTATGGTACAATCTATTGTTTTCCCATGATCTACTGTATCTATGTCTAAGTTTGAGTAGTGATAGTTCTTGGCAATTGTGAAATACTTTGTTGATTGGTTGCATACAAGTTTGTTATCTTCTATGATGGTCTTATGTATTGATATATGAGTGCACACATATGTTGGGGGTGCATAAGGTTTTCACCGTTGCATGTTGTTAGGAGGAGGGATGGACGAAGTTGAACAGAAACCGTGTTCCAAGTCTTATATGCATGCTATATTAATTCATGGTTAATTAATAGGGAATATATTGTGTACCTTAGAACTTAAAGTAGTGGTTGGACATATTTTTATTAATGAATTCCTTGTTAGCACATTTACTTGGCCTAGGGACCAATCACTAGGGTGTGTAGTAGTTCATTTACTTGACTACTCTAATTTATGGCTCCACCTAGAAGAAACAATAGACTTTATGTATACAAGTTAGATGTGATGGTTAGGAGTGTCACCTACTAGACACATGTCCTTAATTAATCCTATTGTTGCTCTAGATTCTAGTGCCTTGGGGTTTTAATCACCGAGTTCTTTATGCTTTATTGTGTTTAGTACTTATGCATCTAGCTATAAAATGTGCTTCACTAATTGTGCCAACCAAAACAAATGAAATAGCGATTTGCTAGAACACTTGATCCTGAGAGTTACCCTCTCTTCACTTTACTACTTCTACTCTGCTTGCTTTACTTTACTTGCATTAGATAGTTTTACTTTTCGTATTTGCTTTCAGCACTAGATAGTTCTACTTTATAGTACCTTGCATCTTATAAAAGGCCGTATACGTGGGTTATAGGGCTTTAGAGAATAGATAGTTCACCTTCAGCTCCTCGTGGGTTCTACATTCAATACTTATCAAATTGTGCTATAGTGATTTCCTTGCTCTTGGGGATTATCAAGTACTTTTCTGGCGCCGTTGCCAGTGAGAGTAGAGCTAAGCTTCTATTCTTGTTTGCATTGCGTTTAGTTTACTTTCAAAAACTAACATATAAAATTTGAAACCCTAAACAATTATATAATGGAAGATGGTAAAAATATGCATATGATATGCTACTGAAATATGTTGAAAGTTTGAATCTCCATCCTTGTACTAATGTTTATAAAAGAAGTGCCATAGAAAGCACTCATATTTTGCAGGAAGAAGATGACAAAATTCTAAGCTTGGGGATGCCCATGCATCCCAAAGAAAAGAAGATAGATGAGCAAGAAGAACAAGTGGATGAATAATGGAGTAGCTACCCATCTTGTAGTCCCCATAATGGTAACACACAAATTACTATGAACAACCCTTCTTATACTATTGACGATGATCCTCTATGTGATATAATTGTGTCTAATATATGGGAGGATGAAAATGATCTAGTTGAGTTAGATGATCCATTATGCTCATTGGATGACCTGTATTTATGTGGTGATTCTATTCACAACTATGATGTTGAGTTTACTTTTGATGCTTGCAAATATTTTGAAAGAGGAAGAGATAAGAGCCCTCTTTATGCTTCCATGTTATTTAAAATTCACGCTACTAATCATTATATGCATTGGTTACCACAAAGTTGCTACTACTTATTCATGTATAAAATGCCAATGCATAGGAAGAGAGTTAGACTTAAAATTTAATGGTTTAATGTTTTGTGGTGTGCTCCATATGCTTTCTAATACTATTATGTTTGAGCACACCTTTGTATCCTTTGTAGCATGTAAAATATGTTTAGCTACTGTTTTATAAAAAATATTTTAGTTGTTTAACTAAAAATAAAAATTTGGTGAAAGTAAATGAAGAATATAAGTAATGGAGAAGTTGGGGTCGACCTTGAACATGTGGTGTTCATGCCAATGGAACCATTGCAAAATGTTCATCATTAATACTTTTATACGATAAAAAAGAGTGTGTTTATTTAGTGTTTGTTTGTTGTAGAGTAAGGTTCTTAATAATTTGTGGAGCTTGCATCTTGGGTGAAACTATAATTATTATATGTTTGGAGAACTAACCCTTTTGCAGGAACCTAAAGAATCATGGAGATGAAAATATTTATTTTGTTTGGAGTGAAACATGACATGATGATGAAGAATAATAATGCAAGAACTAGAAAAACCACAATCTTGGGGATGCCTCCACATCCCCGTCTTCTTACAAGTAATGTGAGGTTTCCGATTCCTAACTCATGTTTTAATTTTAGCACCATGATTATTGTGTATATATTGGAAACCGCGCATTTCTTTTTTGTCTTATTGTTTCTTTGGTTCTTCTTTGAGTCTCTATTATAAAACTAAAAACACAAAAGTATTTATTTTTATTCTTTGTTTGGTTTCTTTTTTTCTTCTTTGCCCTTTCTAGAAAAGCAAAAACTACAAAAATATTTTCTTACTTCTTTGCTTTTTCTTATTTCTTGTTTGGTTCTTTCTTGCTTCCTTTTGCCTTTTTGCTTCCAGAAGTTTTGTTCTTTGTTAAGTTTAATTTTTATCTTTTATTCTTAGGTTTTTAAAATAAAGTGCCAAGCTTTACCCACTTGGATGCAAAAGATGAAATATTTTCGCGAGTTGCTGATCCCTATGTGGTGCTGTTTACGAAAAAAAATCATAGAAAAATATCTGTAGCTTTGAATTGAGTGATTGTAGTTGGGTTGGATTCATATTTCCATCCAATGCCAATCTATGATGGTAATAAAGTTTCAGAATTTTTTAAGGGGGGCGTTGGATTTTTCAAAGTTGTAGCAGCTTTTTTGGACAGATTCTGCCATAGTTTTGTTGGGTGTCTCTTTTGAAGTTTAAATTGATTCTTTTTGAGTCTTTTGAAATTTCTAAGAAGTTATGCACTTTGACAACTCTATGGTTTTGATGAACCAATTTTTTGGGGTGTTTTTAAGATGGCAAGAGTTATATATTTTTATGCACTAATGATCTAACCCCGCAGAAAAGAGTGGGATAAGTTTTTGTAGTGAAGTTTTTTCACAGGAGGATGAAGGCAAGCTAAAAACCAATATGTATCTAAGGCTGGTCAAGACCATAAACTTGGGTATTCCCTAGGCATCCCTCTACACCAACATAAATCTCAGTTTGCAAACCTTCAAACTTCTTTTTTTGAGCACTATGAAAAATTTGTATAAGCTTGGAGCGTCTAGTTTTTAGTTTTAGTTGGCGTAGAATTTTATTCATGTTGCCAAGATCACTATCAAGTTGCTATAGAAATAAAGTAAATTGGGTGCATGTTAGATGATAGGTAAAGGAAATAAAAATAGCAACACAAGTAGTGCATATGGTTCTATGTTTCATGTGCTTTGATTGAATGGTAATTTGCTAGTGCCATATTTAGTGCCATCTCTCATTTGTGCATTGATGGTTAAATTTGAGTTAATTAGCTAATTAATGAATGTGTAGCATTATGGACATTATGCATGCTAGTGACTTTTTTTTACCTTTCTGGTACCTTCGATCTGGATTCACGGATGTAGTATAATAGTCTTTTTCCCTAGTAGACATAGGTTTAATCGAACCTTGGGAAACAACGCTAAAAAAATAAAAAGGGCACGTCTACAAGACTTTGTTTCTTCATTTTACCTTGGTTTATCGGACCAGTTTAGTTTACTTTTTTTGTGGGTTGATTCAATGGATAGATAAGCTAGGATTGAAGATCCACCTGCAGTTGCACATCATATGGGATAAAAGATAATAATAAGCATAGTCATGTATAATGTTTTAATAGAGATAATCTCTTGTGGGAAACACATTCTAATATACTAGAGCCCCTGAGAGGCAACAGGCATAACAGTAGTCTTTTGATCCAACTGAGTGAACCACGAAGCACCAGGCTACAAACGATTATTAAGTGTAAAACACAGATCAAAGCTTTAAGAGGTGATGTTGCTGTGATCCCGAATGGGTCGCTAAGAGAAGACCATGCAACCCTTTCTATCACTGGGTTTCTTATGAGATTGCCGCTAGCCAAGTATCTCACCTCAAGCCTTTATCGATCTCGGTGGTCTTGGGTACCTACAAGTCCAAATATCGAGGCAAGAGACAAAGAAACAAAAGATACACATCTCTCTTTCAAACAATACACAATGCTCCCATAGATTAGATGCACATAATCCCTGCGAGGTTTCTCCCCAACCCGCAGCCCATGAGGACTACTCACTCATAACAATAAGATCAAGGATAGAAAACATTATGCAAATACTTAGATTGAAATCAAATATTCTTACAATGGTCGCCGAATCACAAAGAGATCTCAAGTACAAAGTAATGGCAATGGCTAATGGAGGGAATGGAAGATGGAAGGGATGAACTATGGTGTGGATCTCCTTTTGTGGTGTTGTGATGCAATCTGGGAATTGTGGCCTCCTGCATGGCAGCTAAGGCCTCAAAATATATAGGCGTCTTCACGAAAGTTGTAGGGTTTGAAGAGACGAAGCCACCGCCACATGGTACGGGCAGACCGTACGGGCGGTCCCTGCCCGTACCAGTGGTCGTTACGGTTGTAGACGCCTTGCAATGGCTCAAGAATTAGTTGGTTGTGTGGACTTCCTCAAAACCTTTATTATGACTCCTGATTTTTGCATTAAAAACATGAATTCCTGCACAACACAAATCAAAGCAATGGTTTGCATATCTTTGCAATTATTAGTCACTAGTGGCAAGGCTAGAGAGTTTCTTGTCAATTGCTTGACTAAAAATAATGTTTAAACGCGGTGGAAGATGGCTATTTTTGGAGCCATCAACCTCCCCAAAGCTCAAACCTTGATCGCCCTCGACCAAGAATAATCAAAAGAACTATAAGGAATTCAGCATTTAAACTTGAAACAACAAGAACAAGAATTCACTTAGGGTTGGTAGTCATATGCATCCAACACTTCATCCATTTGAAAGGCTTATCAAAGTTAGAGAGATGACAGGAATACTATACAAGCTTTGGTAAATCAAGGTAATCAAAGTAGAGTTTAATCTAAGTATAAATAACTATAAGTGTAACAATCAATCCAATTCTTCTATTTAACTCTTAGTTTGCCAAGGAACACTAGAATGTTTTAATAGCAAAATTTAGTAAGAGAGTTATCAAAACACTTCTAATCCAATCAGTAAATTAAGTTGCATAATAGTGAAGTGTCTTATTGACGCCCACATCAGTAAATTGAGGCTATCAAAACACTTCTAATCCAATCATTGTATTTTAAGAAAATTCATAAAGTAGTAATGAGACCATGCCAAGGACTTGTTATGTGGATCTTCATAGACATATATATATATATACATTTTCTCTTCCTTCTTCAAGGATCATTGAGTGTTTATTTTACAATTGCTTCCACAACCTTTGAGAGTACCAATATTTTTTACCATTACATTGACACGTATGCCACTCATGTCGTCAACTCATAGCCTAAATCCGGGGTTATACCTTTGATCGTTCATAGGCTAGCAGAGTCGTTGGCATCCAAAGGTGTGCATGAGAAACATAGAACTTTTTAACTAGTACCACAGTTTGATCCACAAGGTTAGCTTTGGCATGCATCACAATTACCGCTAGACTTCATTTCAATCAAACAACTCCTTTAAAGAGTGTCGTCAAGTCTATCAAAACATCTATGGGGTTAATTATCTTCAAGGATAAACTCTCAAGACGATCATTCATCAAACAAGTCATAAGTTTTAGACTTTTTCTTGTTCTACTTGTTGCCAATATTATTTCCAAGACAAGACTCGTTAGCTAAAAGAATTAGAGCAAAATCTTCCACAACTAATCATCCATACCAATAAAAATCTTTAGTCTAACTATTTTGAATTACTCCCACTAGCATGGCATCTTAGCAAATCAACCAACTAAAATAAACAATTTAAACTTCAAATGTGGGAGACATAGGACATACCTCTCATGAGTGACTTCATAATACTCTTGCTTATAGGGATGTGTTCCTTCAAAACTCAAGTAAAATCATTCCCATAATAAATTTAAAGCAAAGAGGCAAAGTGCGAAACCCCGTTCACGAAAAAGGAAAAACGGAAAAATCTTTTTGTATTTTTGAGGATAGGGATTAAAGAATAGAAAACAACTTGCGACCAAGCCAGGAACTAAGAAAATAAAACCAAATGAAAACAAAAGCAAAGTAAAAATGATAGCAAAGGAAAAAATAAAAGAAAAGTGTTGGAACAAACCAACATGAGTGTTTCAAAGCTCTTAAGGAGCTGGAGTACAACATCATTATTACACAAATAAAATTGCCAGGGGAACACATCCCCAAGATCATAATTTTGCAAGCCCTTTTTTCTCATTGTGGTGGTGGTGGATAATCTCCCACGTTCCATTGGATGCTCCAATCATGGAACTGGGTGGCGAGGTTGGCAGTAGCATCTCGAAGGTTGATGGAGAGGTTGTTGATGTTTTGGATATTTCCTTTGAGAGCATAGATATATTCATAGGTGGTGTAGTAGTTTGGTGGCTGCACATCTTGTTTGGGTCCTTCTTGTTCTACTTCTTCATCTTCTCCTTCCTCTCCCATGGGTACTTCTTGTTGGGGTAGACTTGCCTCAACCTGTGCGTCATACTGCAAATGTCCATCCTTGATAAAGAATATAGCATTAGGAAAAGGAGCTGGGATCAAGTGATCCGCTCCAGGTTTATCAATGAAGTATCTACCATTAGTTCTAGAAATCATACCACAAGCTCTTAGAGTAGAAAAACCAAGACGGTGACTTCCTGTCAATGGTTGGATGTTACCTAGGTTGATGTGAAGTGCACGTACAAGAACGGTTATGACTCATCCTCCTCATATGGGACCTCGAGAATGCATAGCTTGATGCTTAAGGTAAAACAAAATAAGGACGCCCAAATTTGGTGTTAATATACAATTAATAATAGCAGTTTTAGCGAGGATCATCATGTCCTCCTCATTGACTCTAGTAAATTCACCACGTGTCTGCAAGGTGTTATCAATAACATAAAACAAATAAAATATCAGTATGATCAATTTGGTTCCCCTTGGGTGTGTTTCCACGAATTCTCATTCTATTAAAGTACTCCCAAGGTGCAAGATTTAAAACAAAGATGGTGGTGCGTATGTCAACGGTGTTGTTGGTAAACCCAAAATAGTGAGCCCATTGGTCGAGTGTCAATGAGTACTAACAGTTCATAAGACGGAAGTTGATGCGATCAACTCCAGGCATTTGCTTGTCGGAACAATAGTGAGAGCACACCGTATGCGTCAGGGTGCTGAGAAACTCAAGCATCAAGAGACGATACGTGGGGGCATCCTAAAATACAAAGTCATAGAAACCAATATTGTTGTAGAGTAAATTGAAATCAGCACGAATGCTAAGTTGGTTCAGGATATAGGTACATGCCCACTTGGTGGACTTGATTTCTCGGAGCTTGAGACGGTTGAAACGGTTCAGCTGAAAATCCTCGATGAACTCGATACCAAGTGACTCGGGAGTCAACGTATCAACATGTGGTGTGGCTTGTTCCGCAGCCATCACACGTGTATGACTCCTCATGTTCATCTAAAACAAAATAAATAAAAATGCTAATCATTTTTTAGTCCAATAGAAACATAGCATGAACGATCCTTTACACTTGTTACAAAAGAAACTCCTCTAGAAACAATACTAAGCATGCTCAATAGCAAGATTAACTCAACAATAAGACCTAAGTCTAGATTGATAATGGTGAAAGATTGAGCAGAGTTTTGATACAAACAAGTTGGGGATTGAAGGAGAAACATACCTTAGATCAATTGGGTGCGAGGAATCAAAGAAAGATTGAATAAATTTCAAGATCCAATGGAGGTGGTTTCGAGTTTGAAGGTGGAAGAAAGAGATTTTTTTGTGTTTTGGAATTTTACGGTTACCTCCTCCTGGGTGATATGGTGTAACTGAAGGGTTCCGCAGCAGAAAACAAAAAATTTCCTACGTTGGAACCTCCTAAACTGCCCAAGATTTATCTATGTAGTAATGCGGTAACAGCCGAGTGTATAAAATACATACCCTTGTAGACCATACGCGGTTAATGTTTCGAGGGGAATGTGGTTGAAGTACTCAAACTCGTAGCCAACCTCAAGGTCATGAAGCTCCTCGCATGTCACCCCTTGCTCCTTCTTCATCGTGCAGCAGCTCCGGCTCACGACATCCAAGGTGCCTCAAGTGAGGCCGCTCGTGGTTTCATACACATACGGTGTACGATGATGACCTCCGACTCCTTGATCCCTGCCGGGAGTGCGGAAGTAAATCTCCGGCTTGGAATCCCTGCAGCGCAACGGCGTGCTGCAGGTGCGGTGTCTCTTGCATGGATAGTCCTTACTTAGGACAGTGCCAACACATGGAGACGAGAGAGAGAGGGAAGGAGAAAGTCAACCAAAGGACTTCTCCAAATATTAGTGTGTCTATTCCCACCCATGGGCACCCCTTTATATAGGGGAGGGGGTGTGCCCTCCCCTTTGGGTTTCCCATGTGGGACTAAACAAGAGAGAGAGGGGGAAGGCGCATGGGCCCTTAGGGCACCATGGGCCAGCCGGCCAGGAGTGGGCCCCACCCTGCGCACAGCCCTAGGCTGGCCGAGTGGGCCCCCTTGAGGTGGCCAGGCCTTGGCCTTTGGCCCTTCCCTCCTTCGGTTTTCCCTCATGGGCCCTTTTTCCCTAGGAAGTTTGGCCCATTAGTGGAATACCCCTTCAAATTAGATTTTAATATTATATTTAATATTAATTACATTAATTAATATGTAAATACATATTACAAAATCTGATTTGACTCGAAACACCTTTCGGTTCCCTTTCGATTTCCTCCAGACAACTTCGGAACTTTCCCGAATCGATTTTGGTTCTCTCGTGGAACTTTTCCGGTTTCCTTTTCTCTTCCATATGGTGATTCCAACTATAGAGGATCTCTAGCTCATCGTACCGTTAAGTGTATTTCCCCACGGCTCGGGAATGGCACAAACATGATCTCCATCAATGATCAATAGCGGGACCGGGATGCCCATAATGACCCCTGTGCATTCCACGATGATAATGTCATTTGAACCGTAAACAATCGTTTCCCATTCCCTTTGCCGCTTGACACCTAGTTCACCCGAGATTTGATCTACGATATCTCCATACCTTCGTTCGATCTCGTTACCGATGAACTTATTTTCTTGTTTCCGTGTCGTTGCATTCCGTGACCTAGTCACACGCTTGCAAGCTTCGTTAATGCACCATCACCGAGATGGCCTCATATGTATCTATCCGTTACATGGATTGGCAAATCCTGGTCTCGATATGTACTCCTCTACACGCCCCTTTGGGAAACTTGAGTGGCACCTTTTCGATGATCCAGTCACGGAATGATACTTGATAACCATCTAAGCTCCCTCCGAAATGGTGATTTGCATTATCTCACAGTCTAAGGACAGGTTTCGAGGTTTCCTTAGTTTTATCATTAATGGTGAACTTTGGAACTAGATCTCATTAAGATACAACTGGTTGGGTTGTTTGTCTATCACATCATTCAACTAATGACGTGACCTCATTGTCAATTGGCATAAATGCCCATGATCTCTAAACCCTAGAGCATCCTCATGACCAATGAACTAGTTCGCTAGAGGTAACTAGAGACTTTGTTTGTTTACATACCACACGTGTATTAACGTTTTGTATTAATACAGTTATAGCATAGTATGAAACTATTATGAACTAATTGAGATATGACAATAAAAACCTATTTATTATTTGCCTCTAGGGCATATCTCCTTCAGTCTCCCACTTGCACTAGAGTACAAATAATCTACCTCACATTTTACTCATCATAAACCATATCACATATGAGTTTATTAATCATGCATGCTAATGGAAAACGTCCTGTTCATGTTCTATTTTACCATATCATTATGTCTTTGCAAATCGTTAATATCTTCCTAACTTTGACATTCATACCATTATCTCATAATGGGTTGAAGTATTCGTTTTGCAACAAAGTGAGACTTAGTTTCCAGCGTTTATGATGATGGTCGTTTTCACTGTTGTCATCTAAACTTCGAAACACACTTTGCAATCCTTTGTGTATGTACGGCAGTTATGGAAGTAGAACGAGGCCGGATTCCAGGAGCCTACAGTGACTTTAGATCAACCTCGAGGGATTTTTTATGGGCACTGTGCCCTGGAACACATCATTCTATGTTAAATACGAACTAGTCCCGCCATAACAGTATACATCACATTGGATGGAGCCTTTATACTTCTATATCTATGTTGATCCTAGTGCATGAAATGTAACTATGCCACTCACTTTGCTTTTTGCCATTCAAGGACAAACTTATTTCTGGTTCAGTGATTAACTCAGGAATCACTTCAAGACATGGTCTTACAGTTAAGAGCTTGTCCTTCCAACCCGAATTTTGGGTCACATTACGTCGAGTATACAATATGGTTGGATGGAAGAACTTATGACTGAGGCATAGGAGATGCAACACATCTCTTTCTTCCTTTTTAACCATCGTTGTAATACTAAGACAATGCTTCATATAGTAAGAACTTCTTTATTACCTTGTTCCATTCTAAACTTCTTCAGAATCTTGCTTAGGACATTCTGAACATCTTCAGAATCAAGTCCAAGAAGCATTCGACATTTGATTTTTATTAAACTTACCAATCTATCTCAATAGATCTCATTGTTTAATAACTTCAACTTCATCCTTATTTATCTACTTAAATGTTATTAACACCAATCAAATCATTCACATATGTCGTCCACATATCCCAGAATGATTTCACGCTCCCACTCAAATATGGCATCCATACTTGAGATCCAGGGATTTCACTTAGCTCCCACTCAAAATATGTCTACTACATATTAAGATTTGGCCAAGCTACTTAGATCCCACTCAAAATATGTCTCTTACATATTAAGATTTGGCCAAGCTAATTAGCTCCCACTCAAATGCAGGTCCTCTCGATAATCTTGGACATACCAAAATTCTTTTTTCATCATCAAATTGACAATTCCAGCTATGAGACTTCAATATCCATATATTGCTAGTGTAAATCCAATATACTCGAGCATCGCTACATTGTAGTCAAATCCTTGAATTTGTCCATACTTTGTGACAAATCGAGCTTTACGTCTCCATTAAGTTTCATTTCCATATTATGACTTTGAAGTCATTGAGAAATCTCAAATAAACTTCTTTACTTAATACGATCAAGTAACATATTACTTTGCAATCTTAAATGTAACTTAATATAGGATTTTATGAATCCTAGTCATTTCTCGTACTTAGGTCCATCACGCTTCTTTGTAATTCGTAGGCATGTCTTGTTCATAAACATGACAAGTGAATCAACAATATATTTCCACGAACTTGTAGAGTATATATTGTTGAATCCTACTTTATTTAGTAAAAGTATTCACTAAAACTTTATGATCATTATCATTTGTTTCTCCTCTATTTGTAGAGTTTGGTTTCACAAAACAAATTCCGCTGTGCCACTCAACAATTCGGAGGCAAGGTTAAATACCTTGTTTTGATATTTTACTTTCTTCCACCTGTATCTTCATCAAGACACATCAACTTTGGACAATAGTAGGTTTGCCCCTTTTTGGAAGATGTATTCATAGTTGCCTAAGAATACTCTACAAATACTTGTTTATTCGCCACGATTTCGAATGATCGAAATCTCTAGAAACTCGAACATGCCATAACTCGTATGGTGTTGTTTCCACGAATCTTTATATGTTCCTTTGTATTTCAAACGAGCGTTTGCTTATTTGGATCTCTAACTCTAAACGACAACTACAACCCCTCGAAGAGATAATATGATACCATATGTATCTAATACATAATGATTATGATGTTTAGACATTTCAATACACTTTGAAATTAGCCTATTATCATAATTTGTGAAACCTCTTTCACATGTCCTTTTATGCCAAAAATAAATACGTTAGTCATGTCGATCAAATCGAAGAGACTTTTGTATTCTTGTTAATTCAATATCCTCCTTCACTTTGAAATCTTTTGAACAATTCAAAACAGTTTCAAACTTATGTTTCATTAAGTAAATATTTATATTCACTTAAATCCACAATGTAGTATGAAGTAATGATTTCCACTATTTGTTGAAAATACAATACATCACTATGTATAAGATTCAACATTAAGTATAAATAATGATTTCCACTATCCTGTTGAAAATATAATACATCATTATGTATGAAGTTCAGCTTTTCTTCGCATATTACCGTTTTACTAGAATGCGGAGTTTTAGTCATTCTGCCAAAGAGGCATGGTTTTGCAAAGTCTCTAGATTAAGCATCTAGGACCCTGATCTTCATTTAGAATGAAGAACATGCAGTAACGAAAATGACTTAAACTATGGTGTCATGTCATTACTAAGAATTTGGATATCTTTTAGTATTCTAATCCTTTATAAATGCTTAAACTATTATCGTTAACATAGTGATGAGAATAACTCATTCATAATCGTAATGTGACCATAAAGGTATTATTCATAAGAACAATACAACTGGCTTGTAACTTATTCATATGAACAATCGTCTTGCCAAAAGCAAGACACACAAACAAGAATTACAAAATTATATTCAAGTCCACTAATCCAAATGATAAACCTTTGATGAAAGGGGTGACGTCAGCCATAAACTGTTTTGCTTGCCGACATCATGCCACATTGCCTCAACTCCAGCAATTCTCAAGCAGAGCATCCTGTTTTCACAAAACGGGACAAGTATCCAATACTTATATAAACTGCAACGAGGTTTGCAAGAATTACATTTATAACTTTGTATATCTAACATATACCATTTTTCATTTCTGACCTCCATTGCAATCAAGTCCTTCTAAGAGTTCATAACTCTAATGCAAGATTGCTAAGTGTTTCTTCAAATATTCTATTTTTCATCCATCATGGAAGAAAACTCATCCAATGGCTCATACTTTATGTGCCCGATCTTGCAGAATACAAGATTGTAATCCAACTCTCCAACGAATGGAGAATCGCTTGTTGGATGATTACAGAGAACACACAAACATTGCGGAGTCTTTAGATTATCTCCTAATGGTCATTGTATCAAGAAGAGAAGATCACCTTTTACGAGGATATCCCTTAGGCGTGGGTATTAATCTGTGAAGTTGGACCCTTTTACTAAGTTCCATATCGAGCAATAAATTTCCCATGGTTGCAAAGGACCTCAATGGGATAAGCCATGATCTACTAAGATATTTGCAAACAGACATCTAGACTAAGTTCATAATATGAGTTTAATTCTAATTGAGCTCCCACTAAAATTGTCATCCCCTGGACAATTTTAGTGATCACATGATCCCAATCCTCTACACCTCCCCTGATCATCACGGCCATCAGTGCAGCATCAAAGGTAGACATTCCCCAATGTCAATCACATCATCCATGTGACTCATGCTCGATCTTTCGATCTCTTGTGTTCCGAGGCCATGTCTACACATGCTAGGCTCGCCAAATCTAACTTGTGTGCATTTGCTGTGCAACATGGATTACACCCACTGTATGCGAATGTAGATATGTCTAGCCCCTGATCATCACAGCCTGCTTCATAACGGAAAACTTTCTTGGTGGTGCACACACAAGGGGAACACTATCATTGGAATTATTTAGGGATTATCTTATTTGCTACCGTTGAGTATCTAATACAAGCATATAATAAGATATAAAGCAGGTATCGACATCACATGTGTATTGTGATATGCTATGGTCCTTCTTCTTGCGCCTAGATCTCCATCGAGCGCTCCAGCATGATCTCCATCTTGCCCTTGGTTTGACGCCAAGTCCACGACACCACCACCCGGCCATCCATCGGAACGATGCCTATTACTACTTAACTTAGTAACATAAAATTAAACTCCTTTACCTTCATAACGACCAATACCATATCATAACACAAGACCTCCTGCAAAATAAAGTTAGACGCCTCTACTTTATCTTTTGCAAGTTTTACGTGGTTATTTGGGCTTTCGCAATAGAACTATTTCTAAACTACAAACTTTCCAACCACAACATGGATCCAACAGTTGTCTCTACTACACCCCTTTCGGGGCCCTCCGTTGTAAATGCTATATCAACTATTGAATGAGAGACATACACCCGCTAGCCACTTATATGATACAAGCCGTATGTTGAGCGTGGAACAAGTCTCACGTACGAATACGCGTAAGGTCGGTCCGGGCCGCTTCATCAAACAATACTATGATATAAACAAGTACACTTAGAGGGTAACAACTAAGGGATCAATGCCCGCACAATACTTGTGCGTACTGGCCGTACAACACGCCTACGCATAGATCGGCTCTGATACCACTAAAGGGTTCTACAGCAGAAAACAAAAAAATTCCTATGTTGGAACCTCCTAAACTGCCCAAGATCTATCTATGTAGTAATGCGTTAACGGCCGAGCGTATATAATACATACCCTTGTATACCGTACACGGTTAACATTCTGAGGGGAACCTAGTTGAAGTAGTCGAACTCGTAGCCGACCTCAAGGTTGCGAAGCACCTCACAGGTCACCCCTTGCTCCTTCTTCATCGTGCAGCAGCTCCAGCTCACGACATCCAAGGTGCCTCAAGTGAGGCCCCTTGTGGTTTCATACACATACGGTGTACGATGATGACCTCCGACTCCTTGATCCCTATCGAGAGTGCGGAAGTAGATCTCCGGCTTGGAATCCCTGCAGCGCAACAGCGTGCTGCAGGTGCGGTGTCTCTTGCATGAACAATCCTTACTTGAGACCATTTCAACACATGGAGACGAGAGAGAGAGGGAAGGATAAAGTCAACCAAAGGACTTCTCCAAATATTGGTGTGTCTATTCCCACCCATGGGCACCCCTTTATATAGGGGGAGGGGGTGTGCCCTCCCCTTTGGGTTTCCCATGTGGGACTAAACAAGGGAGAGAGGGGGAAGGCGCATGGGCCCTTAGGGCACCATGTGCCGGCCGGTCAGGAGTGGGCCCCACCCCGCGCACAGCCCTAGGCTAGCTGAGTGGGACCCCTTGAGGCGGCTTGGCCTTGGCCCTTCCCTCCTTCGGTTTCCCTCATGGGCTCTTTTTCCCTAGGAAGTTTGGCCCATTAGTGGAATACCCCTTCAAATTAGATTTTAATATTATATTTAATATTAATTACATTAATTAATATGTAAATACATGTTACAAAATCCGATTTGACCCAAAACACCTTTCGGTTCCCTTTCAATTTCCTCCGAACGACTTCGGAACTTTCCCGAAACGATTTCGGTTCTCTTGCGGAACTTTTCCGGTTTCCTTTTCTCTTTCATATGGTGATTCCAACTACAAAGGATCTCTAGCTCATCGTACCGTTAAGTGTATTTTCCCACAGCTCGGGAATGGCACAAACATGATCTCTATCAATGATCAATAGCAGGACCGGGATGCCCATAATGACCCCTGTGCATTCCACGATGATAATGTCATTTGAACCGTAAACAGTCGTTTCCCATTCCCTTTGCCACTTGATACCTAGTTCACTCGAGATTTGATCTATGGTATGTCCATACCTTTGTTCGATCTCGTTACCAATGAACTTGTTTTCTTGTTTCCATGTTGTTGCATTCTGTGACCCAAACACACCCTTGCAAGCTTCGTTAATGCAACATCACCGAGATGACCTCATATGTATCTATCCGTTACATGGATTGGCAAATCCTGGTCTCGATATGTACTCCTCTACACGCCCCTTTGGGAAACTTGAGTGGCACCTTTTCGATGATCCAGTCACGAAATGATACTTGATAACCATCTAAGCTCCCTCCAGAACGGTGATTTGCATTATCTCATAGTCTAAGGACAGGTTGCGAGGTTTCCTTAGTTTTATCATTAATGGTGAACTTTGTAACTAGATCTCATTAAGATACAACTGGTCGGGTTGTTTGTCTATCACATAATTCAACTAATGACGTGACCTCATTGTCAATTGGCATAAATGCCCAGGATCTCGAAACCCTAGATCATCCTCATGACTAATGAACTAGTTCGCTAAAGGTAACTAGAGACTTTGTTTGTTTACATACCACACATGTATTATTGTTTCATATTAATACAGTTATAGCATAGTATGAAACTATTATGAACTAATTGAGATATGACAATATAAACCTATTTATTATTTACCTCTAGGGCATATCTCGTTCAGTAACACCGAAGCATTTAGGAACCAACGAAGGGTAGAAATATGAATCTATGCATATGCATGCATTCATCTGTAAAATCGGGGTAAATTTTTCGCCAAACAAAAACCTAAAGAGATCAGAGTTTCTTTCACTAACCAGAGGTAGGAATTGCTCTCTGAAGTGATTGCTACAAATTTTGACATGACCTTTAGGCATTATTGTGTTTTGGGAGGAAATGTTTTGAATTCAAATTTGAAATTTAAACCATTTGTGAAATATTTGAAAATTAGAAGTTAGAAATATGAAGTGGATTTCCAAATGATGTATTAAATCATAGAAATATTGTTACAAGATTCTTTACAAAAAGAATAAAAGGAGATTACAATGAGAACCTACACTACTTATTACTCCTATATTAAATCTTGAGCATCCAGACTTTGTGCCTGCAAAATAAAGTAAACCACTCAAAAGGAAATAAAATGTTAGTTGATTAGTTTTACTCTTAGTGGTGAACATTGAAGTGCACAGTTCATATTACATCATAGAGTAATTAAAAGGGGCAAGTTTCACCAAAGTGTAGTATCTGTTCTTTTAAGCAAATAGCTTCAAGGCCACATTATAAGCCAAGTAGAAAAGTGGTAAGTTTCACCAGGATAAGTAATAGTAAAAGGATGGGGAGTCTAAACCATAGTTACTTGATCTCATCCACAGCCAAAGAAAATAGTGAAGTAGCTCACACACCTAAATGCATGCATTGTGGTGTCAGTAGCAGAGAGAAAAGGGGCAATTTAAATCACAGCAGCGTAGGAGCAAAGCAAGCTTTGCTATCCACTTCGCAGAGAGAGAGCCCAACAACAATTTATCACTTGCACATCCAAGAACAGCACCAGATCTTGCAACCATATCACAAGATCAAAATATTTTCCACCACAGAAAACCCAGGAAATCACCAGCAAAGATGGTGACTTGAGGAGGGGGTGTACTAGGTGGACAGCAAGGCCACATAGGAGCAACATCACTAGGAGGAGCAAGACCAGGCCAAGAGGAAGACAAAACAAATCTAGGGCTACCACAAGCCAGAAGTAAAAGGCAACATCAAGACAAGGTTACCAGGGTATATCCCAACATTTATGTCTAATCATTTTCATCTTACACATTCATTTCCTTGCAAGCACATGATAAGTGGACATATTAGACATCAAATAATAAACAACCAGAATATGCATATGTTCTTGCACAGGCAGGGTCTTAGACCAACATCATTGACCCTATGAACTAGTTTTAAGTAGATAGATACACATCACAGCTACTGGTACAGGGCACATTCCCAGAAGGGTAACACCTCTGTACCTAGCAGGTTCATATGTGTTTGAGTATAAGTTCAAGCATATCCTCTTCAACAAAGATAATCAGTTTCCTAAATGATTTAGGAATCATATATATACACTTTCTTTTTGAAAAGACAGTAAAGATCAACAGTGTCTATCACTAGGCCACATTGTACAGAAACCAATAAATTCAATCACTTTCCTGGAAGCATATAGGAATCATCTCTTTATAAATCATCTTATTATTCATCACAGAGCAGAGACTAGCACTAGTAACTTTAGATTTACATAGTAACATGATTAAATCCTGAGACTGAACACATCATTACTTCATAAGTAAGTAATTAACCAAGTATCAGTATAGAGAGCATTCCAACTTAACTCCATAGGATTAAATCCACAACCACAACAACTTGGGCATCCACATTAAACTAAGAATGCTTTTACAGAGAGTTTTATGACAGAGAACAGGGTAACAAAAGTATAATCAGCAGAGTGTTCTCTGATAGAGAAAAGAGTAACAAACATGCTCAATAGTGATTGACACTACACTAACAGTAGATCAACATCAAAGGATTAGCATAGGCAAGATTAACCCTAGAGCTATGCTAAATCAGCACTATAGGGGGTATGAACCCTAGAAATTTAGGGACGAAACCTAAATGGGGAAATCCATCGCAAGTGACCACATGGCATGGTATAGAGGCAAGGTAGAGCACAGAGAGGAGAATAGGGCACTTACTTGAGGTCCTCGTAAGGTTATCGAAGAGGAAGCAGAGAGGAGGCCGAAGGTAGAGAGGTGGCGACACGAGGAGCACCCCGAGGGGGGCACTACAACCCGTTCCTACGCACAATAGTGGTGGCCATGGAAGGGCGACATCACAAGCACCACCACAACATCGAGGGAGTGCTAGAGCACGACGAACCCAAACCCTAGCCACGAGGTGGGGGTCAGCGCGACCAGCGGAGAGCGCCATCGCTAGATTGAGCAGGACAACGTCGAGCAGTGGCCTCGTCCATGTCATCTTGCACCATGGCAACGGACACGGCGGCCTAGGGCGGTCGGAATCACCCACGGCGGCGGCGGAATCGAGCGGCCAGAGAGGGTGTCACGCGAGAGAGAAGAGAGAAGAGAGAAGAGAGAGTGAGTGGATGGTACCAGGCCGGGTATGAGTAGCCTAGTACTGCCCAGGGGTATTTGCCCAGCTCGAATGGGTCGGGTCGGGTCGGGCCAAGCCCATATTTTAAAAGAAGGACTCATGTAAAATACTTAATTACAAATATATCCCTGAGATAAATTAGGCTCTGGAGAAATAAATAAAAATCCTAAAAAAATACAAATAAAATATTTATGAAGTCACAAAAATATCCTCTATCCAATAAAAATAAAAGATAGTAATTTTAAGTAATTAAATATAGATCTATTATTAAAATTGTATATAATTCTTTTGGAATTTTATAAAAATATAGAAAACACTTAAAATTGAATAAAAATCTTTTTTAAGATTCTAAAGGTAAATACTATTATAGGAAAATACTAGTTTGTATTTTTGAAAAGTAAATCAAGTGTGATAAAAATACATTTTTATTTCCTTAAAGGAATTTTAGTTAAATATTTTAAAGAGTTAAAAATTAAATAAATTCATTTTAAACTCTTAGTATAATACTAGTTATTATAAAAAGTTAAATATCAACATAATATGAATTTAATGATTCTTGAGTAATGCTTTTCTTTTATTAATTAAAAGAAACTTAAAACCTTTACAAGGTGGGTAAAACACGCAAAGAAGAAAGAAAACAAATCATGGCATGACAATATTATGCATTGCATATTGCTTCTTTAAATATTGTCCTTACCGGGCAATAATGGTTTTCTGTAGAAACTAGAGCTCAAGGTCAAGTGGAAGTATCCAACTTCACTACCTTGCAATCACAAGGCAAGTTCTTCACTTGCTGAAACATTGCAAATGTATCTATAATTTTTGATGTTCCATGCTTGGTTTTATCCACTTTCTTGTGTTTTGTCCACACTTTGGAGTACTTTTGATATGATTTCTTGGACTAACCTATTAACAAGAGCCACAGTGCCAGCTGCCTGTTTTCTGCGGTTTTTGGTTCCAGGAAAGTCAGAAAATGAATATTCTCGGAATTGGACGGGACAAAAGCCAAAGCGCCTATTTTTCCGGATGTCATCAAGTGCTAGAATACGAGACGAAGAGGGGCTAGGGGGCCACCACACCACCTGGCCGTGCGGCTAGGCCTGACCGGCGCCAGGGGGTGGTGTGGCCGCTCCCGGCACCCCCTCGGCCTCTCCTTCCGCCCATATATTGCCCTCGGGATGAAAACCCTAAGTGCCCGATCAAAAATCAACGAAAGAGTCTGTAGCTGTCGTCATCTCCATCCCTAGATCGGGAGGGATCTGAAGCTCTTCCCGGCACCCTGCCAGAGAGGGGAATTCACCCTAGAGGCCTTCTTCATCACCATGCAAGCCTCCGGTGTGATGCGTGAGTAGTTCATCCTTGGACTACGGATCCATGTAGTAGCTAGATGGCTGGTTCTCCTCCTTTGTGCTTTCATGTTTAGATCTTATGAGCTCTGTTCATGATCAAGATCATCTATTTGTAATTCTACATGTTGTGTTTGCAGGGATCCGATGGATATTGAGATGCTATTTCAGATTGATTATTGATTCTCTCATGTCTTTGTTATTTGAGATCTTGCATGCTTTCTGTTGTTAGTAGCTATCTTGGCCAAGTAGATGCTAGCAACTCCAAGAGTTAGTATTTATGCTCGATAGTGGGTTCATGCCTCTGGTAATCTGGGGAAGTGACAGAAATGTCTAAGGTACTAGATGTGTTGTTGCTACTAGGGTGAAAACAACAATCCTTTGTTCATAGAACAATCGTATTGTTTACTTTACACGCAGTTCGTAAAGCAATAATCTGTTGCTTGCAACTTAATACTAGAGGGGGCTAGGATGATAACCTGAAGGTGGATTATTAGTCATAGATGTAGTTGGATGGCGGTCTATGTATAACGTTGTAATGCCTAATCAAGTCTCAAAGGAGTCAAGATGATTAGTATATGCATGTATTACTTTCTCGGTGTTTGTCAATTGCCCCGCTGTAATTTGTTCACCCAACATGTTGTCTATCTAAGGAGAGCCACCTCTAGTGAACTATGGATCCCGGTCCTTTTCTTTACAAACAATCTATAAACTGTTTACTGCTTTGTGTTTACTTTCTGCAAACTTGTACTTCTTTCCATTCGATACGTTTAATCCTTTGTTTTCCGCAAAACACGGTGAGATTGACAACCTCATCGCAATTTGGGGACAAAGTTCTGTGATTGTGTTGTGCAGGTCTCCACGTTGCTACTAGCACCAGTAGTGTGCCCTGCCAAGGCTCAGCTAGTAACACCTTTGGGGTGTTTCCTTGCTCCTACTGGTTCGATTAAACCTTGGTTTCATAACTAAGGGAAACTTGCTGCTGTGCTCATCATACCTTCCTCTTGGGGTTCCCAACAAGCTCTACATCAACACCGCCATCAAGCATTTTTCTGGCGCCATTGCCGGGGAGTCAAGGACATCTTCACAAGGGGAGTCCCTCATAACCAATCTTTTTACTTTGTTATTTTTGTTTTGCTTAGTTTCTTTTTGCTTTGTTTGCTTGTTTTGTTATTCAAAAACACAAACAAATTAGTTTTATTAGTTTGCTTTCTTATTTGAAATCCCAAAAATGACTACTCTTGAAAACACTAAGGTGTGTGACTTCACTAGCACCAACAACAATGATTTTATGAGCGCACCTATTGCTTCACCTGTGGCTGAAAATACTTTCTTTGAGATAAAACCTACTTTGCTCAATCTTGTTATGAGAGAACAATTTTCTGGTATTGGTAATGAAGATGCTGCTTCCCATCTAAATAACTTTGTTGAACTTTGTGAGATGCAAAAGCATAGGGATATAGATGGTGATATTATTAAGCTGAAATTGTTTCCTTTCTCTTTGAGAGGAAAAGCTAAAGAATGGTTGAATTCCTTAACTAGGAATAGTATTAATTCTTGGACTAAATGCAAAGATGCTTTCATTGGAAAATACTATCCTCCTGCTAAGATTATATCCATGAGAAGTGAAATAATGAAGTTTAAACAACTTGATAATGAGCATGTTGCTCAAGCTTGGGAAAGAATGAAATCTTTGGTAAAGAATTGTCCCACTCATGGACTGACTGCTTGGATGATCATCCAAACTTTTTATGCAGAATTGAACTATTCTTCAAGGAACCTATTGGATTCTGCTGCTGGAGGTACCTTTATGACCTTCACTTTGGGTGCTGCAACAAAACTTCTGGACAATATGATGGTTAATTATTCTGAATGGCATACTGAGAGAGCTCCACAAGGTAAGAAGGTAAATTCTGTTGAGGAAACCTCCTCTTGAGTGATAATATTGATATTATTATGTCTATGCTTATTAATGGGAAAGCCCATATTGATCCAAATAATGTTCCTTTAGCCTCTTTGGTTGCTCAAGAAGAGCAAGTTGATGTGAACTTCATAAGAAATAACAATTTTGGCAACAATGCTTATGGTAATAATGCTTATAGGAACAATTTTGGTAACAACAATTATAAGCCATATCCTCCCAACAATGGTAATGCTTATGGAAATTCTTACAACAATAATAAGAGTGCTCCCTCTGAACTTGAAGTTATGCTTAAAGAGTTTATTAGTAAACAAACTACCTTCAATAAAACTATTGAGGAAAAACTCTCTAATGCTGAAAGAAACATAGCATCTTTAGCTGAAGCTCAATCTTCTTTGAATAAAATAGCTGCTAAACCTGAAACTAATGAGAATCCCTTTGCAGCTACTAATGCTATACAAGTAAGAATTGATGAAAATGTTAGACTATTAGCTGAATTACATGCTAAGTGGGAAAAGTGGGAAAGAGAAGATGAAATTGCTAGAAACATTAGTGTTTCTACTATTACGACCACTAGTGTTGAGGCTAGTAATAGTTCTACTACTTTAGATGATAAAGTTGATTTTGATCTTGATGGTTGCAATATCTCTGAAGTTATTAAGTTCCTACAAAAGCTTGCTAAAAGTCCTAATGCTAGTGCTATGAACATGGCCTTTACAAAACACATTACTGATGCTCTCATAAAAATTAAAGAAGAAAAGATGAAACATAAAGATTCTATTCCTATAAAACAAGAAGATGGTTGGGAACCCATCATTAATATGAAAGTGAATGACTTTGATTTCAAAGCTTTATGTGATCTTGATAGTAGTGTTTCTATTATGCCTAGAAGGATTTATGATATGCTTGATTTGCCTCCACTTGAAGATTGTTATTTGAATGTCCCACTTGATGATAATGCTAAAAATAAACTCATGGGGAGTCTTAATGATGTTCTTATTATGGTTAACAATGCCTATGTCCCCGTTGATTTGTAAGTTTTGGATGTTGAATGCAATGCTTCTTGTCCTATTACTTTGGGAAGACCCTTTCTTAGAACTGTTGGTGCCATTATTGATATGAAAGAAGGCACCATTAAATATAAACTCCCACTCAAGAAAGGTATAGAACACTTCCCCAAAAAGAGAGAAAAGATTTCTTTTGCTTCGCCTATGAAAACAAAATTTGGTTTTAATGCTTCTTCATTTGAGAACACTTGATTCTTTCTTTACTTCTTATGCCTAACTTAAAGGCGTTAAAGAAAAGTACTTATTGGGAGATAACCCAAAAGTTTTAGATGAGTCTTGGAAGTTATTACCTCTGTAATAACCGCTCCTTATCCTTTTTATTTGATTTTTGTGCCAAGAGTAACCTCTAACGAGAGAGAAGTAATGACTGGGAAAGTTGCTATCCCAAAACAGATTTCTATGCTTCACCGTAAACATTCGTGTAAAATCTATGAACGTCTTTTTGAGGCGTGAATTTTTGTGCTTCTGCCCCAGGTTGTTACCTAACTTTAGTTAGTTCAACACTTTTTGATTTGAGCAACAGAAGGTCTTCGAAAAAATTCGTCTTTACATGCTGACATGTTTTGATAGATTTCTGCCATTTTCTGCATCTGCTTCTTGTTGGTTCCTTTTTGAGTTCTTTTGGGAATTGATCTTTTTGAGGGAAGTGCTACAGTATATAGTGTTCTAATGGAAGTTTATTTGGTTTTATAACTGAACCTTAAGACTTATTTATCTTGAGTGCACTAATGTTGCTAATAAAGATTGTGTGAAGTTTTGTATGAAGGAAAATTTTCAGGTGTATGGAAGGAATGAGTAATGAGATGAAGGATGACTAAAGTTCAAGCTCGGGGATGCCACGCATGTCACCCCAAGAAATATCCAAGAAGTACAAGCATCAAAGCTTGGGGATGCCCAAGGCATTCCCCTTCTTCATCAATAAAAATCCTAGGTTTCTTCCAAACGCTTCATTTTTATTGTTTCATGCACAGTTGTGTTGTTCTTGGAGCGTCTTCTTTTTGTTTTCGTTTTGGTTTTTTCGTTTGCTTTGGTTTTCTTAGTTTTCTGAATAAATTGGTTGGACCCCCTCTTTCATACATTGGTTTGCAAATAGTTTGGTTTGGTTTGGAAAAGAGTAGGAAAGTTCATACTTTTGTGGTAAAAAGAGCTTGTTTTTGACTGTGGCCTATGCTTTGTCGTGCCATGCTTGATATTGTTTTGGCTTTATGCTTAGTATTATTTGTTGTAGCATGACTTGTTATAAACAATTGAGATTGCTTAATGTGCCTTGGATGAATCATGCATTGTTTTAGCATATTAAAGCATAGTATAGTGGTATTCTCCTTTGATGCTTTATTTGGGTTGACTTGGCGCATGCTCACACCATGTTATGACTATCTCAAGTCACCATAGCCTTTATGATTCTTTAGTTTTCAACTTGTAGTATCACTTTATGCTTTGATCAATGATGTTTTGTCGCTCTGCATGATTATGGCCATTATTGCTCTCTTAGTTTGTCGCTCCCAGTTTTTTGCTAGCCTCCACAACAAAGTATGAGTTCCTCTCATGCATCCAACTCCCTAAACCAAGTTATTCCAAGGAGTCCACCATACCTACCTACTAGCTTATGCTATTCCAAGTATATTCATGCTTTTGTTTACCTTCCAAATTAGACTTGTTATGAGAAAACTAGTGATTAAAGCTCTCACGAACTTGATGGCACACTTTACTTTACTTGCCCTTAATAAACTTGAACCATTGTGTCTTCTATGTTGTATATGCTTGCACTTATTTGTCGGGAATTAGTAGAACCATGCTTTCATGGGGAACGCTTTCAACATTGCACTTGGTACTTGTACCTAGTTGATATCATGCTCTTTTGTATATGGATGTCGTCGGTGTGAAATGAAAGGGGAGCTTGTAAGTCCATGGAGTTATGTATATGTGTTAGAGAAATGCCTAGGCCGCTGGTCTAATCCATGCTGACATGGTGGAAACCTACAGCGTAACCATAATGAGCTGTCTATGAAGCATTCTTCTTATAAAAAAAGAGTCCTATATTGAGAAAAAAGAGAAAAGAGAAAAAAAGAGATACTATGAAAAGAGGAAAGAGAGAAAAAAGCACCATATTCCCATGGTAAATAAGAAGAATGCTGAGATGCTCGTTGTCTTCTTGCCTTGTCATTTTGATATGGGGATTCTTCCGTATCATCGGGCAAGGGGTACCCCGTTGGCGGTTCTCTATGATACACATATACTTACAATGACAAGAACTTATCGGTGACTAAACTTGAGTAGCATGAGGAGCAGCCCTCCTATACAAGGGACATGAGATTTCTGACTTATACTTCATCAAGCATGTACACCATAGTTTGTTCACTTTAACCTTAATCACTTCAAGATGCTTATGATAGGGGCAATGAGAGCTGAAAGCTATACGTACCATAATTTTTGGAAGCTCTTTATGAGACTTGATTCCCTACTTCCTTTTACAAAGGCCTTTCTTCCACCATTATATTGAGTCTCCACCTTCTATCTTTATGCACCTACTTTGAGAGCATAGTGGCCATTCTTAGTTCTATGTGCATTGTCCCAAGACTAGTTGATTGATGCATAACTTGTTATTGCTTGTTTTAAACTATTGTATCTAGTCACTCTTATGAACTTTGAAGGTGTCCTATGCATTTATATTTGCTACTCTATTGAGGGACAAGCTGAATACTATTATGCCATGTTTTCCTTATGTGAAACAAACAAACGTCTTGTAAAGCATTGTTATTCATGAATCTTTTGTTTGTGCCTTTTCATGTTGCAACATAGTTTCTTTGTCTTATTACTAGAAATTTGTCTGTCACGTTATGATTGAAGTACTATGATCCCAACTTTGAATGTTTTACAAATACTTTGATCAAGTCTTTGATGGTGCATGTCACCTCAAAAGTTATTCTTTCTTTTTATCACTTACCTACTCGAGGACGAGTAGGAGTTAAGCTTGGGGATGTTGATACATTGCAAAAGTATCTATAATTTTTGATGTTCCATGCTTGGTTTTATCAACTTTCTTGTGTTTTATCCACACTTTGGAGTACTTTTCATATGATTTCTTGGACTAACCTATTAACAATAGCAACAGTGCCAGTTGCCTGTTTTCTGCTGTTTTTGGTTCCAGGAAAGTTAGAAAATGAATATTATCGGAATTGGACGGGACAAAAGCCAAAGTGCCTATTTTTCCGGATGTCATCAAGTGCCAGAATACGAGACGGAGAGGGGCCAGGGGGCCACCACACCTCCTGGCCGCACGGCCAGGTCTGGCCCGCGCCAGGGTGTGGTGTGGCCGCTCCCGTCACCCCCTCGGCCTCTCCTTCCGCCTATATATTGCCCTCGGGACGAAAACCCTAAGTGCTCAATCAAAAATCCATGAAAGAGTCTGTAGCTGCCGTCATCTCCATCCCTAGATCAGGAGGGATCTGAAGCTCTTCCCGGCACCCTGCCAGAGAGGGGAATTCACCCTAGAGGCCTTCTTCATCACCATGCAAGCCTCCGGTGTGATGCGTGAGTAGTTCATCCTTGGACTACGGATCCATGTAGTAGCTAGATGGCTGGTTCTCCTCCTTTGTGCTTTCATGTTTAGATCTTGTGAGCTTTGTTCATGATCAAGATCATCTATTTGTAATTCTGCATGTTGTGTTTGCGGGGATCCAATGATAATGATATGCTATTTCAGATTGATTATTGATTCTATCATGTCTTTGTTATTTGAGATCTTGCATGCTTTCCATTGTTAGTAGCTATCTTGGCCAAGTAGATGCTAGCAACTCCAAGAGTTAGTATTTATGCTCGATAGTGGGTTCATGCCTCTGGTAATCTGGGGAAGTGACAGAAATCTCTAAGGTACTAGATGTGCTGTTGCTACTAGGGAGAAAACAACAATCCTTTGTTCATAGAACAATCGTATTATTTACTTTACACGCAGTTCGTAAAGCAATAATCTGTTGCTTGCAACTTAATACTAGAGGGGGTTCAGATGATAACCTGAAGGTGGATTATTAGTCATAGATGCAGTTGGATGGCGGTTTATGTATAATGTTGTAATGCCCAATCAAGTCTCAAAGGAGTCAAGATGATTAGTATATGCATGTATTGCTTTCTCGGTGTTTGTCAATTGCCCCGCTGTAATTTGTTCACCCAACATGTTATCTATCTAAGGAGAGCCACCTCTAGTGAACTATGGATCCCGGTCCTTTTCTTTACATACATCTATAAATTGTTTATTGCTTTGTGTTTACTTTCTGCAAACTTTTACTTCTTTCTATTCGATACGTTTAATCCTTTGTTTTCCGCAAAACACGGTGAGATTGACAACCTCATCGCAAGTTGGGGACAAAGTTCTTTGGTTGTGTTGTGCAGGTCTCCACGTTGCTACTAGCACCGGTAGTGCGCCCTGCCAAGGCTCAGCTAGTAACACCTTTGGGGTGTTTCCTTGCTCCTACTGGTTCGATTAAACCTTGGTTTCATAACTGAGGGAAACTTGCTGCTGTGCTCATCATACCTTCCTCTTGGGGTTCCCAACGAGCTCAATATCAACACCGCCATCAAGCATTTTTCTGGGCGCCGTGCATTGAGCCATCACTTGCTCATGTCATTTGAAGAGTCTTTATGAAAGTATTGAAAATTGTGTGTTATCACCTATATTCTAAAAGGGATAGAAAATAAATATTTTCCCAAACAAATGAATGCTATTATCGTCCTAAGTGATGATAAATACTAAGAATGACAATGGAATCTAGGATTCCAATGGTCGAACAACTAGGGCTTAATAACCCATGACATCAGTGATTCTAGTGCCATATATTACGCGTTAACCATGAGATTTTGAATGGGACGGAGAAGTCAGCTGGATCTTCTTCCTTTCGCATGGACGGATGACCTGATCATGAGGCTGAGGATTTCTCGTGGATAAACCTAGCACATGGGTGGAACCCCTTAGTTTCTCATGATTTTGGTGTCTAGATTATCTTGAGAGGCTGTCAGTGGTTTAGCTGGACCTTTAAGGGAGCTTTCTAGGGCATAACCTTCTCATAGAGTCTTCAGGTGCCTACCAGAGTTATAGCCGATCCTATATGGGGCTTGACAGAGGTGGGGCAGGTCCTGGAGGGTCGTGTATTGGTGCGGGGTCGCGGAGAGGGGCAGTGATTGGCTTGGATCATCTACTGGGCCCCACATCATGAAATTGTGGACGGGAAAGTACGCCCGGTTTTGCAACAAGGATTTGGCCTCTTATGGGTAAAGCAACGCACCTCTGCAGAGTGTAAGAACTGTGACATGTTACTCCCTATTCCGGGAAGGAGCTACGAATGCGGCAGGAAAGGAACTCCATGAAGTTCTGGTCAACCTGTGAAGGCTGATGGGCATAGTTTTTGATATTAAAATCAATCTTTGAAGAAACGTTTACCAAAACTGTATAGTACCAAGGAATTATAGTCCGAGGTGGTAGTTAGAGCATCAAACATCCCACCTTGCATATAGTGAACTTGCTGGGTAACGCTGTTACTCACTCTTCCCTTTGAACCCCTTGCTAGACTTTGAGGGCTAGAAGGATGACTAGGTGTATGCTACAGAGGTCTAGAACGATGTCTACTATGAAGAGCCGAGCCTATCTAGTCGAATCGAAGGGGTGGACTACAGGATACACTATGGAGCTGAAGACAACAAGTCAGAGTAGTTGTTAGGCCATAGTGTAGTTATCTAGGTTAAGCCGAGTAGCACAAACCCTATAGAATAAGCTGTTGCACTCATGTCTTTATTACCGTTGTGTTCTTTGTTCTACCACTGAACTTATGAAATAAGTTATTTGGTTTGTAAGTTTGAATCACTTGAAGTCTCGAACTTCTAGTATTGTAATAATAATGAAGTATGTATGTTTGTAATATGGACCCGCAATGTTTCTGTTGTACCACTATGAGGGATGTGATATTTACGGAATGGTGTTCTATGGATGTCATATCAATGACTATAGTATACTACACATGTAGTGGTATGCTGGGTCACCGCAGCTGGTATCCGAGCAATTGCTTTGACCTTAGTTTGGAAACCTAGTAAAGGGAACTACCTGTAGGAGTCTTAGGGCAACGGTAAAGAGTTCTCTAGATTATATGATGGATATTCAATTGGGAATATTTCGTTCTATTTTTTAGTGCGATAATTCTTTATTATGATGCATCATTACAATTATTGGTTACTAATTATGAATGTTTTGTATACAGTTAAAATGGCACCAATGTTTCCAAAACGGACTTTGGTAAGGAAAGAAGAAACTCTTGATGATTACCAGGGGATTTTAACTGAACAACTTCGAGAACTTCTGAGGGTTTTGGTTGCACAACTACTATTTCAGTTAGTACCATGACATACCATGATGGGCGTATGTTAGCCAAATATCGTGTTAGCATCCAACTACCAGATAAGCTTGGTTTATATCACAATTTACCTATGGGTGAAGGTAGAAGTCACCTAGCAGCATACCATGTTGCTATTCTGGAGGCGATATCTAATGTTCGGGAGCACAAAGCAGAAGAGTTAGTAGGAAGCACATATTATGTGATTCCTCACGACTCTATAGACTCGGAACCAGTTCGAGATCATCTTACTTTAGCAAAGAAGCATCCAAAACTAGCTTCCAAGTTTATGGATCTGTATCGACTGATGGTTGGGTCTTTGTATAAGACACATCAAGTTACTGTAGAGGATCAGATTGATATGCTAGAGGATCTGACTAATCCTGAATGAAGGGAGAAGTTAGCATCTCAACTAGAGAATGAAGAAGTGGGTAGGGTTAGCCCAATTTTTAAGGATATACCTACAGACCCAGTATCTTTTACACCATATCCTTATTCACATATGCCAGAAACCACTAGATATCCTAATGTGGGCGCTAGTCATCCAGTACCATAGAATTCTTGGGGAACCGGGGACTCGGAACTACATATTCGAAATTCCAAAGGATGGAGGTACGGAGCAATGGATGGATATGCCAGAAATCCTATTCCCGTGGAAGACTCGGTTGGGGATACCGGGCAAACTAGTTGCATGGGAGTGAGGTCTTATTCGGTTGATGCAAGGGATCTCCACGTGGACGATGTAGAGTCCGATGAGGAAGATCCTGAAGAAAGGGTGTTTGAGTCACCGGAACATTATCCTACTCCAGATAACGTGCATTATCCAATTATAGCTGAGGACTATCATACCCAGCAGAGTACTTGGGGAGCACCGGAAGTGGAATATTCTGTTGATTACTCAGGAGTCGGGATGCAGGAGGCGATTCAAGAAGACAGTGATGAGTATGATTCTAAAAATACCTCAGATGAGTTGGAAGGTATGGACGCACTTCAGCTGGATGATGTGTCGAGTCCACATACTTCTGATACTGAGTATCGTCCGTCAAAGAGGCAAGTCATTCCATACACGGTGCATCGTTCTTCACGTTAGCACGGTTGTACTCCGGGAATGTACGATGAACGTCGCAACTTCTGGGGAGCGTGACACTAGAGGAGGAGTATTCCAGTGGTGATACGGAAGTTAGAGTCTGAGCACTTGATGTAACTAAATAAGTGGGATAGCATGCACATGAGTTTGTAATACCTAAATGGTATGGGCTTGTAATGACGTTGTACAAACAATGTTGTTTGTAATGTTTAATATGTGAAATGCATATTTGGATTTTGATTTCCATTGAGTGACTAGTTCTGTACATGAAGTTGAGATCAGAACACATATGCATGATGTAATTATGAGTGTTCGCTTTATATTACAGGACTAGGGGGTATGGAAACATGTGGAGAGGACGAGATCAAACAGAAACGCATGGATTGCAAAACTAAGGAAAAAGCGGATGAAGACGCCAGAATGCAGGCAAATTTACCACCACCACCAATGAGGCTGTTGATGGAGCAGAACTTCATGTAGTACATGCAAATGATGCAAGAGTCCCAGAACAAGTTTATGGAGGGATTAGTGGATCGAGTAGGACATCAGAGGGAACCTGAAGGACGTGGTGTGAGTCTTTCTAACTTTCAAAATGCAAGGCCATTACCTTTTGCATCAGCAACTGAGCCAATGGATGCAGAGGATTGGTTAGAAGATATCGCGAGGAAACTTAAGACTGTAGGTTGTGATACATTGCAAATGTATCTATAATTTTTGATGTTCCATGCTTGGTTTTATCCATTTTCTTGTGTTTTGTCCACACTTTGGAGTACTTTTCATATGATTTCTTGGACTAACCTATTAACAAGAGACACAGTGCCAGCTGCCTGTTTTCTGCTATTTTTGGTTCCAAGAAAGTCAGAAAATGAATATCTCAGAATTGGACGGGACAAAAGCCAAAGTGCCTATCTTTCCGGGAGTCATCAGATGCCAGAATACGAGACGGAGAAGGGCTGGGGGCCGGCCACACCACCTGGCCACGCGGCCAGGCCTAGACTGCGCCAGGGGGTGGTCTGGCCGACCCCAGCACCCCCTCGGCCTCTCCTTCCTCCTATATATTGCCCTCGGGACGAAAACCCTAAGTACCCGATCAAAAATCCACGAAAGAGTTTATAGCCGCCGTCATCTCCGTCCCTAGATCGGGAGGGATCTGAAGCTCTTCCCGGCACCCTGCCGGAGAGGGGATTTCACCCTAGAGGCCTTCTTCATCATCATGCAAGCCTCCGGTGTGATGCGTGAGTAGTTCATCTTTGGACTACGGGTCCATGTAGTAGCTAGATGGCTAGTTCTCCTCCTTTGTGCTTTCATGTCTAGATCTTGTGAGCTCCGTTCATGATCAAGATCATCTATTTGTAATTCTGCATGTTGTGTTTGCGGGGATCTAATGGATATTGAGATGCTATTTCAGATTGATTATTGATTCTATCATGTGTTTGTTTTTTGTGATGTTGCATGCTTTCCGTTGTTAGTAGCGATCTTGGCCAAGTAGATGCTAGCAACTCCAAGAGTTAGTATTTATGCTCGATGGTGGGTTCATGCCTCTGGTAATCTGGGGAAGTGACAGAAATCTCTAAGGTACTAGATGTGGTGTTGCTACTAGGGAGAAAACAACAATCCTTTGTTAATAGAACAATCGTATTGTTTACATTACACACAATTCGTAAAGCAATAATTTGTTGCTTGCAACTTAATACAGGAGGGGGTTCGGATGATAACCTGAAGGTGGATTATTAGTCATAGATGCAGTTGGATGGCGGTCTATGTATAATGTTGTAATGCCCAATCAAGTTCCAAAGGAGTCAAGATGATTAGTATATGCATGTATTACTTTCTCAATGTTTGTCAGTTGGCCCGCTATAATTTGTTCACCCAGCATGTTATCTATCTTAAGGAGAGCCACCTCTAGTGAACTATGGATCCCGGTCCTTTCTTTTACATAAAATCCATATACTGTTTACTGCTTTGTGTTTACTTTCTGCAAACTTTAACTTCCTTTGATTCGATACGTTTAATCCTTTGTTTTCAGCAAAACTGGTGAGATTGACAACCTCATCGCAAGTTGGGGACAAAGTTCTGTGATTGTGTTGTGCAGGTCTCCACGTTGCTACTAGCACCGGTAGTGCGCGCTGCCAAGGCTCAGCTAGCAACACCTTTGGGGTGTTTCCTTGCTCCTACCGGTTCGATTAAACCTTGGTTTCATAACTGAGGGAAACTTTTTGTTGTGCTCATCATACCTTCCTCTTGGGGTTCCCCAACGAGCTCGACATAATTTGGGCCATCAAGCACTTTTCTGGCGCCGTTGCCGGGGAGTCAAGGACATCTTCACAAGGGGAGTCCCTCATAACCAATCTCTTTACTTTCTTATTTTTGTTTTGCTTAGTTCCTTTTTCTTTTGTTTGCAAAATTAGTCTTACAAGTTTGCTTTCTTTATTGAAAACACAAAAACAAAATAGTTCCTATCTTAAGTTGCCATTATGTCTAGCCTTGCTCCTATCACTATGTCACCCGAGGAAATGATTTTCACTTTTAAACAAGGAATTGAGGAAAGCTTCAAGGAAACTTGGTCTAGAATCTCTGATCTACATGAAAAAACTGAGCCTAAAATGACTCAAAGCTTGTTCCTTAGCAGTTTTTACCTTGGAATTGCTCTTTGCTATAGATATGCTTTAGATGCTGTTGTGGGAGGATATTTCCTCCAATGTAATGAGGATGATGCTATTAATGCTATAAAGAAATTGATCCTCACTTACAACTTGCCTAGCCAAACTGATATTTCTTTCGCAAGAATATTTGCTAGATTGAACACTCTTGAGACTAGCACTGCTAGCTTAAAAGATTGCTATAATATGCTTAGGGAGCATCACAATTATGTTCCAATAAATTCTGAACCATCAAAGTGGCTCCCTACAGTAAAGATTGAGATAAACACTGAAACTTTTCAAGCCCGCTGTGATATCATGTCTGAATTTTGTCTTATGCCCAAAGATATTTATGAATCTTTGGGGGCTTACTGAAGGAGGAAAAGAAATATCTCTTGCTAATAATGCTACCATATTACCTATTGGAATATCTGAAGGAGTGTTTACAAAGATCCTTGGGAAAATGATCTACTGATTATCTTGTTATTGAATGTGCAGGAAAAGGACAAATTACACTTGGAAGGTCCCTATTAGAACTCCTTGGAGAAATAATAGATGTGGGAAAGGGGACCATGCACCTTTCTTCTCCACCAAACAATCATATTTTCCCCAAGGTTAAGAAAACAAGTAAGAGAGGTAAGGGCAAGAAATTTGGTCTTAATGCTTCTTCATTTGAGAACACTTGATTCTTTTTCTTGCTTCTTATGCCTAACTTAAAGGAGTTAAAGAAAAGTACTTATTGGGAGATAACCCAAAAGTTTTAGATGAGTCTTGCAAGTTATTACTTCAGTAATAACCGCTCCTTATCCTTTTGATTTGCTTTTTGTGCCAAGAGTAACCTCTAATGAGAGAAAAGTAATGATTGGGAAAGTTGCTGTCCCGAAACAGATTTCTGTGCTTCACCGTAAAAATTCGTGTAAAATCTCCAAATGTCCTTTTGAGGCGTGAAGTTTTGTGCTTATGCCCCTGGTTGTTATCTAACTTTCGTTAGTTCAATACTTTTTGATTTGAGAAACAGAAGGTCTTGAAAAAAATTCGTCTTAACCTGCTGGTCTGTTTTGACAGATTTCTGCCATTTTCTGCATTTGCTTCTTGTTGGTTCCTTTTTGAGTTGTTTTGGGGAATTGAGCTTTTCTAGGGAAGTGCTACAGTAGCTAGTGTTCTAATGAAAGTTTATTGGTGTTGGAACTAAACCTTAAGACTTATTATCTTGATTGCACTGATGTTGCTAATAAAGATTGTGTGAAGTTTTGTATGAAGGAAAAATTTCAGGTGTATGGAAGGAATGAGTAATGAGATGAAGGATGGAAAAAAGCTCAATCTTGTGGATGCCACTCGTGTCACCCCAAGAAATATCCAAGAAGTACAAGCGTCAAAGCTTGGGGATGCCCAAGGCATCCCCTTCTTCATCAATAAAAATCCTAGGTTTCTTCCAAACGCTTCATTTTTATTGTTTCATGCACAGTTGTGTTGTTCTTGGAGCGTCTTCGTCTTCATTTTCGTTTTTGTTTTTTGTTTGCTTTTGTTTTCTTAGTTTGCTGAATAAAATGGTTGGACCCCCTCTTTCATACATTGGTTTGCAAATAGTTTGGTTTGGTTTGGAAAAGAGCAGGAAAGTTCATACTTATGTGGTAAAAAGAGCTCGTTTTTGACTGTGGCTTATGCTTTGTCATGCCATGCTTGATATTGTTTTAGATTTATGCTTAGTATTCTTTGCTGTAGCATGACTTGTTATAAACAATTGAGATTGCTTAATGTGCCTTGGATGAATCATGCGTTGTTTTAGCATATTAAAGCATAGTATAGTGATATTCTCCTTTGATGCTTTATTTGGGTTGACTTGGCACATGCTCACACCATGTTATGACTATCTCAAGTCAACTAAGACTTTATGATCCTTTATTTTTCAACTTGTAGTATCACTTTATGCTTTGATCAATGATGTTTTGTTGCTCTGCATGATTATGGCCATTATTGCTCTCTTAGTTTGTCGCTCCCAATCTTTTGCTAGCCTCCACAACCAAGTATGAGTTCCACTCATGCATCCAACTCCCTAAACCAAGTTATTCCAAAGAGTCCACCATACCTACCTATTAGCATATGCTATTCCAAGTATATTCATGCTTTTGTTTACCTTCCAAATTAAACTTGTTATGGGAAAACTAGTGATTAAAGCTCTCACGAACTTGAAGGCACACTTTACTTTCTGCATTTAATAAACTTGAACCACTGGGTCCTTCTTTGTTGCGTATGTGCTTGTGCTTTATAAGTTGAAATTAGCAGAACCATGAATCATGGGGAACGCTTTCAACATTGCACTTGTACTTTATACCCCGTTGATATCATGTTCTTTTGCTTATTGATCCCGGCGGTGTGAAATAAAAGTGGAAGTTGTAAGATCATGTAGTTTGTATGTGTGTTAGAGAAACGCCTAGGCCGCTAGCCTAAGCCATGCCTAATCATGGTGGAAACTTGCAGCATCACCATAATGAGCACTCTATGAAGCATCCTCAATAAAAACCTATGCAAATAGCAAATAAAAAGATCGATGAGATGCTCATTGTCTGCTTGCCTTGTCATTTTGATTATGGGATAGCTTCTGTATCATGTGGAAGGGGTACCCCATTGGCGGTTCTTTATGATACATATGTACTTACAATGACAAGAGCTTACTTGTGACTAAAGTTGAGTAGCATGAGGTTCGGTCTTCGTAAGTAAGTGGCATGAGATTTTGGTTTATAACTTATCAAGCATATCCTCTTAGTTGTGTCACTTTAACCTTACTCACCTTCAAGATGCTTATGATAGGGGAAATGAGAGCTGAAGCTATAAGTACCATAATTTTTGGAAGCTCTTTATGAGACTTGAATCCCTGCTTCCTTCTATGAAGGCCTTTCTTCTACTTATATATTGAGTCTCCACCTTCTATCTTTATGCACCTACTTTGAGAGCATAGTGGCCATTCTTAGTTCTATGTGCATTGTCCCAAGACTAGTTGATTGATGCATAACTTGATATTGCTTGTTTTAAACTATTTGTATCTAGTCACTCTTATGAACTTTGAAGGTGTCCTATGCATTTATACTTGCTACTCTATGAGGGACAAGCTGAATACTATTATGCTATGTTTTCTTTATGTGAAACAAACAAACGTCTTGCAAAGCATTGTTATTCATAAATCTTTTGTTTGTGCCTTTTCATGTTGCATCATAGTTTCTCTGTCTTATTTCTAGAACTTTGTCTTTCATGTTATGGTTGAAGTACTATGATCCCAACTTTGAATGTTTTACAAATACTTTGATCAAGTCTTTGATGGTGCATGTCACCTAAAAAATTATTCTTTCTTTTTATCACTTACCTACTCGAGGAAGAGCAGGAGTTAAGCTTGGGGATGTTGATACATATCAAATGTATCTATAATTTTTGATGTTCCATGCTTGGTTTTATCCACTTTCTTGTGTTTTGTCCACACTTTGGAGTACTTTTCATATGATTTCTTGGACTAACCTATTAACAAGAGCCATAGTGCCAGCTGCCTGTTTTCTGCTGTTTTTGGTTCCAGGAAAGTCAGAAATCGAATATTCTCGGAATTGGACGGGACAAAATCCAAAGTGCCTATCTTCCCGGAAGTCATCAGATGCCAGAATACGAGACGAAGAACGGCTGGGGGCCGGCCACACAACCTGGCCATGCGGCCAGGCCTGGCCCGTGCCAGGGGGTGGTCTTTCCGACCCCAGCACCCCCTCGGCCTCTCCTTCCGCCTATATATTACCCTCGGGACAAAAACCCTAAGTACCCGATCAAAAATCCACGAAAGAGTCTGTAGCCGCCGTCATCTCCGTCCCTAGATCGGGAGGGATCTGAAGCTCTTCCCGGCACCCTGCCGGAGAGGGGATTTCACCCTGGAGGCCTTCTTCATCATCATGCAAGCCTCCGGTGTGATGCGTGAGTAGTTCATCTTTGGACTACAGGTCCATGTAGTAGCTAGATGGCTAGTTCTCCTCCTTTGTGCTTTCATGTCTAGATCTTGTGAATTCCGTTCATGATCAAGATCATCTATTTGTAATTCTGCATGTTGTGTTTGCGGGGATCCGATGGATATTGAGATGCTATTTCAGATTGATTATTGATTCTATCATGTCTTTGTTTTTTGTGATCTTGCATGCTTTTCGTTGTTAGTAGCTATGTTGGCCAAGTAGATGCTAGCAACTCCAAGAGTTAGTATTTATGCTTGATAGTGGGTTCATGCCTCTAGTAATCTGGGGAAGTGACAGAAATCTCTAAGGTACTAGATGTGGTGTTGCTACTAGGGAGAAAACAACAATCCTTTGTTAATAGAACAATCGTATTGTTTACATTACACACAATTCGTAAAGCAATAATTTGTTGCTTGCAACTTAATACAGGAGGGGGTTCGGATGATAACCTGAAGGTGGATTATTAGTCATAGATGCAGTTGGATGGCGGTCTATGTATAATGTTGTAATGCCCAATCAAGTTCCAAAGGAGTCAAGATGATTAGTATATGCATGTATTACTTTCTCAATGTTTGTCAATTGGCCCGCTATAATTTGTTCACCCAGCATGTTATCTATCTTAAGGAGAGCCACCTCTAGTGAACTATGGATCCCGGTCCTTTCTTTTACATAAAATCCATAAACTGTTTACTGCTTTGTGTTTACTTTCTACAAACTACTATGTTTAATCCTTTGTTTTCAGCGAAACCGGTGAGATTGACAACCTCATCGCAAGTTGGGGACAAAGTTTTGTGCTTGTGTTGTGCAGGTCTCCACATTGCTACTAGCACCGGTAGTGCGCCCTGCCAAGGCTCAATTAGCAACACCTTTGGGGTGTTTCCTTGCTCCTACTGGTTCGATTAAACCTTGGTTTCATAACTGAGGGAAACTTGCTGCTGTGCTCATCATACCTTCCTCTTGGGGTTCCCCAACGAGCTCGATATAATTTGGGCCATCAGGTTGCAACGAGGAGGAAAAGTTGAGGTATGCAACACATCTCTTAACTGGACCTGCAGCATCATGGTGGGAGAATCAGTTAGCAATGCAACCTCTAGGAAGAGAGTATACCTGGGAGGAGTTTAAGCAGAGATTCCGTGAGTATCATTTTCCGGAAAGTGTTATTGAATTGAAGCGTAGGGAGTTTGAAGAACTTCAACAGGGATATACTAGTGTCATGAAATACATCCGGGAGTTCAGTCAACTATCTCGTTATGCTGAGGATGAAGTTAGAACTGAGGAAAATAGGAAGAAATGTTTTCTGCGTGGTTTAAATCCATTTGTGAAGATGCAACTGAGGCTGGCTAATAAGGCAACTTTTCAACAGCTACTTGATGCAACTATCACATTTGAGGATGATTATAGGAATGTTCAAGAGGACCAAAGGAAGAGAGCAAAGAAGGAAACCAAGAGGATCCAAGCAAGTAAACCTAAACCTAATATGGAGTTCAAAGCTCGAAATAGGTCCTTTAACAATGGTAACGACTCCAATCATGGTGCAACCAAAACCAGGAGGAACGTCACTTGTCACAATTGTAAGCTTCCAGGGCACTTCAGTAGGGATTGCCTGAAGCCGGTGATCATATGTTATGGGTGTGGTCAGAAGGGGCACTTGAAGCCCGATTGTCCCAATAAACCACCAGGTGGTTGGCCTACATCAGGCGGTGGTCCAGCAAGAGGCAGATGTCGACAACCTAATAGAGGAGGAAATTTTGTTAGGAACGACAATGTCAAGAGGGGCAGACCTACTAGAAAGCTGAATTGCACAACCTTGGAGGAGGTGGATAAGTCGGATCAAGTGGTGATATGTACGCTCAATATTCTCACAAATCCTGGAAAAGTTCTATTTGATACGGGTGCAACTACTTCATTCATATCTGAACAATTTTGTGATAAGTTCAGCATTAGAAGGGCACTGTTAGAAAAACCTATGACCGTAGTTACCGCTAGAGGGATTGTGGTAGTTAGAAACATAAAATTAATCCAAGTTATCTCAATCTATGGTCAAACCTATTATGCGGATCTTTATGTGATTCCATTAAGGGGAATAGCAGTAGTATTGGGAATGGATTCGATGGCTGAGTATGGGGCTCAGATCAATTGTGAGGATAAAACCGTTTCAATAAAGTCTCCAAGTGGAGGAAGGATAGTCTATCAGGCAGATAAACATAGTCATATTATGGTAGATCTGCAATTGAACTCAATGAAGGAGGTCAAATTGGGAGATATTCCTATCCCGAAGGAATTTCAAGATGTTTTTCCAGCAGAGTTACCAAGAATGCCACCTTATCGAGAAATAGAGTTCACTATTGACCTGATACCTGGTACAACACCAATAGCCCAAGCACCATACAAGATGGGACCAAAAGAATTAAAAGAGATTAAGGAGCAAATTGATGAGTTAGCCAGAAAAGGATTTATTCAAGAAAGTGTATCCCCATGGGGAACTCCAGTAATTTTTGTGGATAAAAGAGTTGGAGGACGAAGAATGTGTGCTGATTACCGAAATCTCAACAATGTTACCATCAAGAACAAATACCCATTGCCAAGAATTCAAGATTTGTTTGATCAAGTCAAAGGAGCTAGAGTGTTTTCCAAGATTGAACTAAGATCAGGATACCATCAGATAAAAATCAAACTTGAAGATGTTCCAAAAACAGCATTTGTGTCAATGTATGGACATCATGAGTACCTCGTCGTACCTTTTGGATTGACCAATGCAACAGCAATATTCATGAACCTAATGAACAAAATCTTCGTGCCGTATCTAGATAAGTTTGGCATAGTGTTTATTGATGATATTTTGATATACTCAAAGGATAAAGAAGAGCATGGTGATCATTTGAGGATAGCATTGAAAATCTTGAGAGAACATAAGCTATATGCTAAATTCAACAAGTGTGAATTTTGGTTGGACAAGGTAGAATTTTTTGGTCATGTGATTAGTAAGGATGTAATTGCGGTAAATCCATCCAAAGTTCAGTCAGTATTGGAATGGAATGCACCAACTAATGTAGAACAAATCCGAGGTTTCTTAGGCATGGCAGGCTATTATCGGAGATTCATTGAAGGTTTTTCCAAGATAGCTAGACCAATGACCAAATTACTAAGAAAAAATGCACCATTCATATGGGATGAGAAGTGCGAAACAAGTTTTTAGGAATTGAAAGCCAGATTAACAACCACACCAATCTTAGCTATACCGGAAACCGGAAAATATTACACATTATATTGTGACGCATCCAAAGAAGGACTAGGATGTGTGCTAATGCAAGATCGCAAGGTAATTTCTTATGGGTCTAGACAACTCAAACCTCATGAAGTCAATTAACCGACACATGATTTGGAGTTAGTGGCAGTGGTCTTTGCTTTAAAGGGATGGAGACATTTTATCTATGGAGCAAGGTGTGAACTATACACGGATCATAAAAGTCTTAAATATTTCTTTACTCAAAAGGACATGAATATGAGGCAGAAAAGATGGCTGGAATTGATCAAGGATTATGATCTTACAATTAACTATACTCCAGGAAAGGCCAATGTAGTAGCAGATGCTTTAAGTCAGAAGAGTATGGATACTTAACCCATCAATAGAGAATTACCAAAAGAGTTGCAAATGGATTTAGAAAGGTTAGAAATACAATTCCTAAGGACAGAAGTTCGTGTAGGCTTAGCTACCATGAGGGTTGTAGAAGAGCAAATCAGTGATCTTCGTCATGAGATTTATCGACATCAACTTGATGATCCATTTTTTTCTAAAGAAATCAGAAGAATTTCCGAAGGACAAAAATCAGTTTTTCACCTAGGAGATTATGGATCTTTATGGTTCCAAAACTGTTTTTTTTGTACCAGATGTATCGGAGATCAGAGAGGTGATACTTCGAGAAGCACATGAAACACCATATTCAATTCATCCAGGAAGTACGAAGATGTACATGGATCTTAAGGAATTATTCTGGTGGAATAACATGAAGAGGGATATTGCCAAGTATGTATCTGAATGCCATACTTGTCAAAGGGTAAAAGCAGGACATCAAAGCCAAGCAGGACCATTACAACCTTTAGAAATTCCGGAATGGAAATGGGAAGAAATTGGTATGGATTTTATCATAGGATTACCCATGACACTGAAGCAGAAGGATATGATATGGTGATTATGGATAGATTCATGAAAAGTGCATACTTTATCCCGTTAAATCAAAAAGATAATGCCGAAAAGTTAGTGGAAATCTATGTCAAAGAGATAGTAAGTAAGCACGCCGAACCCAAGAAGATTGTATCGGATAGAGGATCTGTGTTTACTTCAGCATTTTGGAAACAATTACATGAAGCATTTGGCTCGAAGTTGGATTTCAGTACAGCCTATCATCCCAAAACTGGAGGCCAAACAGAAAGAACCAATCAAATCTTGGAGGACATGCTTAGAGCATGTGCATTAGATTTTGGAGGTTTGTGGGAAGATCATCTACCGTTGGCAGAATTTTCTTACAACAATAGCTATCAAAGTAGTCTGAAAGCAGCACCATAGCAAGTACTCTATGGGAGAAGATGTAGATCACCGATATGTTGGTATGAACCTGTTAGTAGCAAGGAATTTGCACCAGACTATATCAAGGAGAAGCAAGATATCATCAACATTATTAGAGATTGATTGAAGATAGCTCAAAGTCGACAAAAGAGTTCTGCCGACCAAAGTCGGAGATCATGGCATCTAGAAGGGGGGATATGGTATATCTCAAAGTAAGTCCAATGAAGGGAGTTAAGAGATTCATAGTCAAAGGAAAACTAAGTCCAAGATATATCAGACCATTTAAAATACTGAGTCAAAACAGAACAATAGCTTATGCTCTTGAGTTGCCAAAAATATTGGCTCAAGTTCATAATTTTTTCCATGTGTCACAATTACGGAAATGTCTTCAAATTCCCGATGATGCAATTACACATCAAGAAATTGAGTTACAAGCAGATTTGACTTGTGTTGAGAAACCCTATAAAATTCTAGAAGAGAACTAGAAAAGGTTGAGAAACAGGCAAATCAAATACTGCAAAGTACAATGGGAGCATCATTTGGAGCGAGAAGCCACATGGGAGAAAGAGGAAGACTTAAAAGAAGCATATCCAGAACTATTGAGGTACACATCAGCAAACTTCGGGATGAAGTTTAATTTAAGGGGGGAAGTCTATAACAACCAAGCATTTAGGAACCAGCGAAGGGTAGAAATAGGAATCTGTGCATATGCATGCATTCATCTGTAAAATTGGGGTAAATGTTTCGCCAAACAAAAACCTGAAGAGATCATAGTTTATTTCATTGACTAGAGGTATGGATAGCTCTCTGAAGTGATTGCTACAAATTTTGATATGACCTTTAGGCATTATTGTGTTTTTGGGGGAAATGTTTTGAATTCAAATTTGAAATTTAAACCATTTGAGAAATATTTGAAAATTAGAAGTTAGAAATATAAAGGGGATTTCAAAATGATGTATTAACATTGCTTGATTATATTATAGATATATTAAACAACAATATGAATTTAAGATAAGGAATTTCAAACAAGAAATGAATTCTTATTTCTTTTCTTTATTCCATAATAAGAATACAAATGGAGATATTTACAACAAGACAGAATATTACAAGGAATAAAGTCCAATAAAATGAATCTTTATTAAATCATAGAAATATTGTTACAAGATGCTTTACGAAAAGAATAAAAGGAGATTACAATGAGAACCTACACTACTTATCTACTCCTATACTAAATCTTGAGCATTCAGACTTTGTTCCTGCAAAATAAAGTCAACCACTCAAAAGGAAATAAAATGTTGGTTGATTAGTTTTACTCTTAGTGGTGAAAAGTGAAGTGCACTGTTCATATTACATCATAGAGTAATTAAAAGGGGCAAGTTTCACCAAAGTGTATTATCTGTTCTTTTAAGCAAATAGCTTCAAGGCCACATTATAAGCCAAGTAGAAAAGTGGTAAGTTTCACTAGGATAAGTAACGATAAAAGGATGGGGGAGTTTAAACCATAGTTACTTGATCTCATCCACAGCCAAAGCAAATAGTGAAGTAGCTCACACACCTAAATGCATGCATTGAGGTGTCAGCAGCAGAGAGAAAAGGGGCAGTTTAAATCACAGTAGCGTAGGAGCAAAGCAAGCTTTGCTATCCACTTCACAGAGTGAGAGAGCCCAACCACAGTTTATCACCAGCACATCCAAGAACATCACTAGATCTTGCAACCATATCACATGATAAGTGACATATTAGACATCAGATAATAAATAGCCAAATTATGCATATGTTCTTGCACAGGTAGGGTCTTAGACCAGCATCACTGACCCTATGATCTAGTTTTAACTAGATAGATACACATCATAGCTGCTGGTACATGGCACATTCCCAGAAGGGTAGCACCTCTGTACCTAACAGGTTCATATCTTTTTGAGTATAAGTTCAAGCATATCCTCTTCAACAAAGATAATGAGTTTCCTAAATGATTTAGGAATCATATATAAACACTTTGTTTTTGAAAAGACAGTAAAGATCAACACTGTCTATCACTAGGCCATAGTGTACATAAACCAATAAATTTAATCACTTTCCTACAAGCCTATATGAATCATCTCTTTATAAATCATCTTATTATTCATCATAGAGGAGAGACTAGCACTAGTAACTTTAGATTTACATAGTAACAGGATTAAATCCTGAGACTGAACACATCAGTACTTCACAAGTAAGTAATTAACCAAGTATCAGTATAGAGAGCATTCCAACTTAACTCCATAGGATTAAATCCACAACCACAACAACTTGGGCATCCACATTAAACTAAGAATGCTTTTACTGAGAGTTTTACGGCAGGGAATAGGGTAACAAAAGCATAATCAGCAGAGTGTTCTCTGATTGAGAAAAGAGTAACAAACATGCTCAACATAGATTGACACTACACTAACAGTATATAAACATCAAAGGATTAACATAGGCAAGATTAACCATAGAGCTATGCTAAATCACCACTTTAGTGGGTATGAACCCTAGAAATTTAGGGATGAACCCTAAATAGGGAAATCCATCGCAAGTGACCACATGGCATTGGATAGAGGCAAGGTAGAGCACAGAGAGGAGAATAGGGCACTTACTCGAGGTCCTCGTAAGGTTATCGAAGAGGAAACATAGAGGAGGCCGATGGTAGAGAGGTGGCGGCACGGGGAGCACTCCGAGGGGGGGTGCTGCAACCCACGCCTGCGCTGGCGGCAATGGAAGGACGATGTCACAAGCACCACCACATCATCGAGGGAGTGCCAGAGCACAACGAACCCAAACCCTAGCCACGAGGTGGGGGTCAGCGTGACCAGTGGAGAGGGCCAGCGCCAGATTTAGCAGGACAACATCGAGCAACGGTATCGTCCATGTCATCTTGCACCGTGGCAATGGACACAGCGGCCTGGGGCAGCCGGAATCACCCGTGGTGGCGGCGACATCAAGCGGCTAGAGAGGGTGTCGCGCGAGAGAGAAGAGAGAGTGAGTGGATCGTACCAGGTCGGGTATGAGCAGCCCAGTACTGCCCAGGGATATTTGCCTAGCTCGAATGGGCTGGGTTGGGCCAGGCCAGCCCAGTGGGCCAGGCCCATATTTTACAAGAAGGTCTTATGTAAAATACTTAATTACAAATATATCCCTGAGATAAATTAGGCTCTAGAAAAATAAATAAAAATCCTAAAAGATACAAATAATATATTCATGAAGTCACAAAAATATCCTCTATCCAATAAAAATAATAGATAGTAATTTTAAGTAATTAAATATAGATCTATTATTAAAATTATATATAATTTTTTTGGATTTTATAAAAATATACAAAACACTTAAAATTGAATAAAATTCATTTTTAAGATTCAGAAGGTAAATACAATTATAGAAAAATACTAGTTTGTATTTTTTAAAAGTAAATCAAGTGTAATAAAAATAAAGTTTTATTTCCTTAAAGGAATTTTAGTTAAATATTTTAAAGAGTTAAAAATTAAATAAATTCATTTTTAAACTCTTAGTATAATACTAGTTATTATAAAAATGTTAAATATCAACATAATATGAATTTAATGATTCTTGAGTAATGCTTTTCTTTTATTAATTAAAAGAAACTTAAAAACTTTACAAGGTTGGTAAAACATGCAAAGAAGAAAGAAAACAAATCATGGCTTGACATTATTATGCATTGCATATTGCTTCTTTAAATATTGTCCTTACCGGGCAATAATGGTTTTCTGTAGAAACTGGAGTTCAAGGTCAAGTGGAAGTATCCGACTTCACTACCTTGCAATCACAAGGCAAGTTCATCACTTTCTCATGTCCTTTGAATAGTCTTTATGAAAGTATTTGAAAATTGTGTGTTATCACCTATATTCTAAAAGAGACAGAAAATAAATATTTTCCCAAACAAATGAATGCTATTACCATCCTAAGTGATGATAAATACTAAGAATGACAATGGAAACTAGGATTCCAATGGTCGAACAACTAGGGCTTAATAACCCATGACATCAGTGATTCTAGCGCCGTATATTATGCGTTAACCATGAGATTTGGAATAGGACAGAGAAGTCAGCTAGATCCTCTTCCTTTCGCATGGACAGATGACCTGATCATGAGGCTGAGGATTTCTCGTGGAGAAACCTAGCACATGGTTGGAACCCCTTAGTTTCTCGTGATTTTGGTGTCTAGATTATCTTGAGAGGCTGTCAGTGGTTTAGCTAGACCTTAAGGGAGCTTTCCAGGGCATAACCATCTCATAGAGTCTTCAGGTCCCTACCAGAGTTATAGGCGGTCCTATATGGGGCTTGACAGAGGTGGGGCAGGTCCGGGAGGGTCGTGTCTTCGTGTGGGGTCAAGGAGAGGGGCAGTGATTGGCTTGGATCATCTACTGGGCCCCACATCACGGAATTGTGGACGAGAAAGTACGCCCGGTTGTGCAACAAGGATTTGGTATCTTATGGTTAAAGCAACGCACCTCTATAGAGTGTAAGAACTGTGACATGTTACTCCCTGTTCTGGGAAGGACCTACAAACGCGGCAGGAAAAGAACTCCATGAAGTTCTTGTCAACCTGTGAAGGCTGATGGGCATAGTTTTTGATATTAAAATCAATCTTTGAAGAAACGTTTACCAAAACTGCATAGTACCAAGGACTTATAGTCTGAGGTGGTAGTTAGAGCATCAAATTTCCCACCTTGCATATAGTGAACTGGTTGGGTAACGCTGTTACTCACTCTTTCCTTTCAACCCCTTGCTAGACTTTGACTAGGTGTGTGCTACAGAGGTCCAGAATGACTTCTACTATGAAGAGCCGGACTTGTCCGGTGGAATCAGAGGGGTGGACTACGGGATACACTATGGAGCTGAAGACAACTAGTCAGAGTAGTTGTCCGGCCAGAGTGTAGTTATCTAGGTTGAGCCGAGCAGCACGAACCCTATAGAATAAGCTGTTGAGCTCACGTCTTTATTATCGTTGTGTTCTTCGTTCTTCCGCTGAACTTATGAAATAAGTTATTTGGTTTGTAAGTTTGAATCACTTGAAGTCTCAAACTTCTGGTATTGTAATAATAATGAAGTATCTATGTTTGTAATATGGACCCGTAATGTTTCTGTTGTACCACTCTAAGGGATGTGATATTTACGGAATGGTGTTCTGTGGATGTCATGTCAACAACTATAGTATACTACACATGCAGTGGTATGCTGGGTCACTTCATAAGGCGGCCGCGTACGTGGTACATGCAAGTGGTACGGCTAGAGTCTGCCTGTACCGAGTGACTAACCTTGGGGTCGATGGTTCCCTTCCGGTGATTCACTCAGTATGGGCGTGCGGTACGGGCGCGCGCGCCCATACTAATGATCATTATGCGTGAAGTATATTTGTTTGAAATCTGATGTTTGCTCGGGGGTATGGTACGGGCGGGCGGTATGACCACCTCCGGTTGTACCAGTGGTTGTTATGGCCACTGTGTCCTGCGGCAAAAATCAAAGTTTCTATTTTCTAGAGCCTCAATGTGGTACGGGCACACGGTACAGGGCCTTCCGATCGTACTAGTGGTCGTTATGCAGCCAGTAAGCTGAAAAACACATAGAATTTGGTTAGTAGCTTTGTGCGCCTTTACTCATCTTATCAAAGGAAAAATAACAACAAATAGACTTCATAAAAATCAGCAATACTTTTTAGGCCATGTGTTAGTAAAACAAAAGATTGAGGATTACCTTATTTTATTCTCCTCTCTCCACCTTATTTTCTTCTCCTCTCTCCAAAGGAATTGTTGAACACTCATTATTAAAAAACAAAAACGAAATAAAAACAAAACTAACACAAGAGTAAAAACTTTTATTTCACATGGATTGGCTCCCATGAAGAGCTTCTAGTTAAGGTCTATTAGCTTGACCCAGATGGTGATCATTTAGGTTTTGTAAGTGGGAGACCCACTCCAAAGTAATTGTCTTTCAGTGTAATTATACCATCATCATCATTATTAGGTTTGGCCTTCTTCTTCCTAGGGAAGTGGACTATAAAAGGATCTCGAGATGGCAGTTCTATTCTCACATTCCCTTCATGTAAATTGATTAAAGATTTAATAGTTCTTAGGAATGGCCTACCTAAAATTATATGTGCTATGGGATCTTCAGGCATGTCCACTATAACAAGATCAATAAGAGCGGGATTTCCTTTAATTTCAACAACTATATTTTCTTTTATCCTAATAGTTTGTTTATAAGTTGAATCCTGTAGATGGAGTCTCAATTTAGTGGTTGCAAAAGGCCCCAAATTTAACTTGTCAAAAAGACTTTTGGAAATTGTTGAGACGCTTGCACCAAGAGCACAAAGTGTAGATATCTCATTAACCCCAATTTTTATTTTAATGGTGGGATCAAATATATCATCTAGCTTAGCAGGAAGCTTATCAGCTAGTCTCTTATACTCCATCTCTAACTCTAGAACTTTAGATGCTACTTGTTGAATAAATTGTTGGTACACATCATCATTACCTTGTTCTAAACCGGGATTATTTACGGTGATCATCTTTAATAGATCATCCACGGTGTATTCAGGTGTAGGTGCGTTGCTATAGTCCATATCTCCAGGCTTCTGTTCATTTATTTCCATCATCATCATCTTGAGGTCTTCTACCGGATTTGGCTCGGGCTTCCCAGAAAACTTTGCTAGTATGAGAGCTTGGCTCTCAGCTACCTTGCCTAGTTGAGCCTCCACAGTCTTTGTCCTTTCCTTTAGAGCCTGCACATCATTTCTAATTGCAACGACACGGTTATATAAATTACCTATACTACTTTAATTGTTCTTTCTGCTTTTAATAAGCATATTACTTTGCTTGGTTTGAGCTTGCATAAAGGTTCTAACAGTTTGTTCAAATGAGAGATTGCCATGATTTGCTCCATTATGATTATCATAATTATTGTAAGGAGCTCCTGCAGGATTAGAATAATTTTTTTGAACATTAGAAGCAAATTTTTGGTACTTCCAAGCAGGATTATAAGGAGTGTGAGCTATAAAATTAACATCATTAACATCGGTAGCGATAGCATTAACTTGGGTATCTTCCTTACCCTTTACTATGTTGAGTAACTTGTCTACCTTAGATGTAAGCTCTTCATTGTTTACCTTGGTGACTGAATTCACCATTTTTGAGGTTCGTTCCACATGGCATTAGGCATGGTTGTTTTGCATATCATCAAGTAATTTTGTTGCAACACTCACTTGCTTTCCCATGATTGTTCCTCCTGCTACAGTATCTAGCATAGACTTAGACATTGGGTTAAGGCCATTATAAAATAAATGTAATATAAGCCATTCTTCCATCCCATGAATAGGATAGTTCATTACGGCTTCTTTCATCCTTTCCCATGCAAGCGCTAGTGGCTCGAAATCTTGTTGTCTAAAACTTGTCATGTTGGATCTTAGTTGCATGGTTTTAGCTAGGGAAAAAAATAGTCATAAAAAGATTATTACATTGCTCCCAAGATTTAATAGTGCCCTTAGGTTGAGCTAGCAACCAGTACTTAGCCTTTCCTCTAAGAGAGAAAGGAAACAAACATAATTTAACAACATTTGGATCTACATCCTTAATAGACATCATGTTGCAAATTTTAGTAAAAGTATTTAAGTACAAACCCGAATCCTGAGAAGATGAGCCCCCAAATTGGTTTTGTTGAACCAAACTTAAAAGGTTAGGATTAATTTCATATGCTTCCGCATCAACAGCGGGCTGAGTGTGCACGAATAAAATCATTAGTGGGAGTATCTTACTCCCCAAGTCTCTTTTGAGCCATGGATCTTTTCTTCTTGGTATTTTTTAAGTAAAGGAAACGAATAACAAATAACTATTTTTTTTGGTTTTTCAAATATATAACAATAAAGTAAACTAATAACAATAAATAAACTACAAATAAATAATAAAACTAAATACAAGGTCTCTAGTGACCTCACCAGGATAGCGAAATTGCTTCCCCGGCAACGGAGCCAGAAAAACGGTTGATACCTTCGATCCGGATTCACAGATGTAGTATAATAGTCCTTTTCCCTAGTATACCTAGGTTTAATCGAACCTTGGGAAACAACGCTAAAAGGAAATAAAAAGGACACATCTACAATACTTTGTTTTTTGTTTTACATTTGTTTACCGAACCAATCTAGTTTAATTTTATCGTGGGTTGATTCAATGGATGGAGATATGCCAGGGTTGAAGATCCACCTCTAGGTGCACATCATATGGGATAAAAGATAATAATAAGCATAGTCATGTGTAATGTTTTAATAGAGAGAATTTCTTGTGGGCAACACATCCTAATATACTAGAGCCCCTGAGAGGCAACATTCATAACTATAGTCTTTTGATGCAACCAAGTGCACCATGGAGCACCGGGCAACAAACGTATATTAAGTGTAAAACACAGATCAAAGCTTTAAGAGGTGATGTTGTGATCCCGTATAGGTCACTAAGCGAAGACCGTACAACCCTTTATGTCACTTGGTTTCTTATTTTCTGCTAGCCAAGTATCTCACCTCAAGCCTTTTTATTGATCTCGGGGGTCTTGGGTACCTACAAGTCCAAAGATCGAGGCAAGAGACAAAGAAACAAAAGATACAAATATCTCTTTCAAACAATGCACAATTCTCCCATTGATTAGATGCACATAATTGCTGCGAGGTTTCTCCCCAACCCGCAGCCTATGAGGATTACTCACTCATAACAATAAGATCAAGGATAGAAAACATTGTGCAATATACTTAGATTAAAATCAAATATTCTTACAATGGTAGATCTCAAGTACAAAGTAATGGCTATGGCTAATTGAGGGGATGGAAGATGGAAGGGATGAATTATGGTGTGGATCTCCTTTGGTGGTGTTGTGATGCAATCTGAGAATGGTGGCCTTATGTGCGACCGCTGAGGCCTCAAAATATATAGGCGCCTTCATAAAAGTTGTAGGGTTTGACAAGACGAAGACGCCGCCACATGGTACGGGCAGATGGTACGGGCGGGTCCTACCCATATCAGTGGCTGTGACGGCTGTAGACGCCTGACAATGGCTCCAGAATTACTTGGTTGTGTGTACTTCCTCAAAACCTTCATTATGACTCCTGATTTCGCATTAAAAAGCGTGATTTCCTGCACAACACAAATCAAAGCAATGGTTTGAATATCTTTGCAATTATTAGTCATTAGTGGCAAGGTTAGAGAGTTTCTTGTTAATTGCTTGACTAAAAACAATATTTAAACATGGTGGAAGATGGATATTTTTGGATCCATCACTTTCCAATGGCGAAGAAAATAAAAAGAAAGAAAAAACAAGCAAGACTTGTTGTATCCAAATGCATTGAGCCATACTTCTCCACAAAATCTCCACCATACCTACCTATATATCAAAATTCTATTCCAAGTATAGTATATGTGCCATGCCTTTGCATTTAAAATCATACTTCTTTTTATTGTGCAATTCAAAGCTCATGGGAAAGTAGCAGTCTACAGTGAGGTTCATTTATGTAAGTTACGTGTTTGACAGTTTATTAGTTGGGGTTAAGTTAAACCATGCTGTCATGGAACAAGACTTTCAACATTGCACCATAATTAAGTTGTTGTCGTGCACCTTTGGTTATGCATATCTTTTCGATGTGAAATGAGTGGGGGTTATCATGCTAAAGATTCGAGTATGCATATTTCTTAGAGAAGAGGATTGGGCCGCTAACCGAAACCATGCCTAATCATGGTAGAAATTTCAGCATGGACTTCCGCATTAGCTTTAACAAGTTTAATTTACTACTCAGTTGGTACTTTAAGAGGAGTTCATTTGTCTGTTGTCCCATCGTACCGGTATGTATTTCGTTTGCAAAAATATGAAAATCTCAAAAGGCACTGTGTATAGGTGGCATGGAGGTACCCCTTTGCAAGAACTTGGTTAAAAACAGTATGGACACAATGAAAATCTATGGTAATTCTAAAGTTGAGTAGCGTGTGATGGAAGGTACTATTGACCATGGGGTATGAGACTTGCAACTTGGAAGGGGTTAATCATGTGAACCATATATTACTTTACTACCGCTTACATGGGTTGCACAATTCTAAAATTTATTTTCTCTTTAGCATCAAAGCTTGACACATATATTCCCTACTTACTTTCAGTGGCCACTTGTTCAAAAGAAAAGAAAAGAGAAGAAAGAAAGAAAGAAAAAAGTTACAAGCACAAGCACTTGCATGTTTAATGTCCATAGTACTTTCATTTGTTTTTGCACTTTGTCATTGATTGTTGGATATCATTGAGTTGAATCACAACTATCACTTGATATCTCATTTGCTTATTGCTATTTATTAAAGTTTGAATCATTGATCATATGTATTACTACTTGTTTTTTCATTGAATCAATAAACTCCAAAGTCCTTATTTAGTTTTATCACCTTCATACTCGAGGATGAGTATGAGTTAAGCTTGGGATGTTGATGCATAAAAAATTCATGCATGAACTTTGTAGTTTATTAATGCATATTCCAA